>PITA01005146.1:36631-114297 GCA_004023965.1 Spilogale gracilis | reverse complement strand
CAAAAAAAAAAAAAAAAAAAAAAAAATCTTTAAAAAAAAAAACTTTAAAAAATTAAAAATGTGTATGGTTATAAATGCAACATTTCCTTTACCTTACATCCTTGGTATATTCATGACAATTAATGATAAGCTACAGTAAAGAAGGAAGCTAGAAATGAAAAATTGAGAGGTCAAAACCACAAACACAGCTCCCAAATCTTTCTCATGACTGATGCAATGGAGGTCTAAACAAGACCTGTGCAGGACAGGAAGCTCCGGGTTCCTGGGATCTACAATAATCACAACAAAGCTGGGCCACCCAGAAACCTCCCGTAATGAGGCCAGCGAGGGAGCCCTGGTCTCTGGTTTTTTCCTCTGTCCCTTGATACTCATTCTCCCTGCTTCCTTTTAGCAAAATAATCATAATCATTGCCATATATATAATATTTCCATTGTGCCAGGGACTGTCCTGAATGCTCTATATATATTAAAGTAATCCTCCACAACCTGGTGACACAGGTATCCCCCCATCTTAAAGACCACAGAAGAAGCACAGAGAGGTTAAGCAACTTTCCCAAAGTCTCACAGCCATTCAGTAGCACGGCTAGAGCCCCTGAGTTACCCCTGGAGCTGGGTGTGGTCATGTGACTGTTTGGGACAGTAAGACCCTAAACGATACATACATTGTTTGGCTCCTTTAGACTTGAGACCACTTTCCCTGACCGTTCTCTTCCCTAAGGGCTGGAACACAGATGGGAAATGGGACAGCCTGTACTATGCAACACCAACTCTGAGTGCTAAAAGGAGCCTGGCTTCCTCCTGACCCTGTGGACTGGTCACCGAGGATGGTACCATGGTGGGCTATTTCAAGAGAGGAAACATCTATTAGATTTCAGCTAGGTTATTTTAAGTAATATTCCGGAATATCTTTAAGTATCATTTTGTTTTTAGCCTCAAACTTGTTCCATTTTCTTAACAAACTCTACTAGTAATTTGTTTTTTTTTTAATTTTTTTAAATTTGTTCCTTAATAACTTGGCTCTCAACTTTGACCCAGGTAAGAGCTATAATTGACGAAATGCTTATTTGACACTATCCTAAGCACCTTACATGTATTAACTCATTTAATCTTCCTCACAAACTTACAGAGAAGGGGAACTTGTTAATATCCTCCTCCAACAGAGGAGAAACTGAGGCACTGGTTGAGCCACTTGCCCACCATCCCGGAGCTGAGAGGTGGCAGAGCCGCAGTGAAAATCCCAACACTCACGGGTAAGTCCTAGCTGAATGGGCGTGTTCATCGGCTGAGGTCTGGTCAAGTTCCCGCAATGATGGTGTGGCATGGGCCGTTCTGGGAGCAAGGCGCACCATTTACAATGCAGAGCGCACTTCTAAAATGGGACTGTGGGAAGTGCAGAGGGGGTCCCAAAGACGGAGCTCCTGGACCAGTTCAGCAGGAGGTAGACAGAAACAAGGGTCACAGGACTTCACAGAGAGGAAATGTTGGGCAATGCACTGGGTAGAAAGTACAAATTCACCTGGTAGATGGAAGACAAGGGCAGGGCGGAACAGGAGGGACTGGACGAGCCAGGGCCGTGGGCCCTGAAGCCCCTGCAACTGCTCTCTGAGTTACCAAGAGGCCTCCAAGAGGCCGTGCACGGTGCCACCAGAGCCCCCAACTCCCATTCAATCTCATTTCACCCTTTCTCAGCTCCAGCTGTCAACATGATAAAGATGCCACCTGCGCTTCTCATTTCTTAAGTTCTTAATGTTCAAAAATAACCTCACGGACTCTGTAAGGCTTGAAGCAACCCTGGGCACCGCCTGGCCCAGCCTCTCCCTGCTGGCAAGAGGCCAGCCCGATCTGAGACAGACGGCCAGCCAGCCGTCCGCGGCCGGGGCTCTGCGGAAAGTCTCCTGGAAATTAAACCGGGCTTCTTTCCTGTGTCCACCCAGTGTCTGTATCAAGTCTCTCCAAACAACACAAAGGAGACTTCTCCCTTTCCTACCTGATGGCCTTTTAGAGATTGAGAATTGTAGAACTAAAAGGTCATTAAGATAGTTTCCAAATACAGTAAATACCCAACATGTATAAACAGATATTTCTAATGTGAAATCTTTACTCTCCAAGTTCATTAACAAACACTCTACCCCTCAGTATTGAGGCAGACAGAGAGGCTAACCTGAAAAAGTTAAAGTGACCACTGAACATATTTTAAAGTGATAAAAAACAAAACAAAATAACAAAAAACACCCCAAAAGGGTAATGGACAATGGGCTCCATGATAAGACTGCACTAGATCTACATCCAAGGGCACTCATTAAGATACAACTTCATTCTTAAACTCTGTTTAAGTGTGTTTCTTCACTTTGGCTAAACACGGGGACCGTTCCCTTCAAGGTGGCATTTTGGCAGTGAGCACTGGATGCGAGTGTCGACCACCAGACACACCTGGCAGTGCCTTTGGCCAGTGACATAATCCCCATAATATGTCCTCCTCAAACTGTTTTGCTTTTGAGAAGATCGAGGCACTTTACCTTATTTATCCTTACACCTGCCTTGAGAAGGTAGCAAGAGATCTAAGTTACTTAATATTGGTAATATCTATCTCCCACATTGCTAGAAGAGCCATTCAGCTTGTCCACAATGTAGTTGGGGTCAGCATAGAAAGCGTTAGGGAAGCAGGACCTGTTAAGTCTCCCATTGACACCAAAAAAGGAAGAAGGAAGGAAAAAAGAAGAAAAGTGTGTCCTGTATATGACAGCGAAGACATTAGAGGTGCTTTAAAAATAACAAAATATTTGCATTATCCTCTGAAAGATACTTGAGCTCTTAAACCAAGAAAAATATAAAGTATACAATATTTTAGGTAGATATTTTAACACTTTATTCACAGATGCTGCAAAGATATGAGAAATGATATAATCTGGAAATGAACAGAGGTAATAGGACTCCCGAAGGTCGGGTAAGAAATTAATCTAGCAGAAGGACAAAAAGATTTTTCACAATTGTAATATAGTTGAAAAAGTCAAAGGTGGGCTCCAATCTCCAAGGAAACTAGAACTACTGAAACTAAATGGAGGAATACTTAGTGAGGAGATAGATGCTTACATTTCTAACCTCACAACATTGTCTTCCCGGGCCCCCATGCTCCTTCGGGCAGGCATTATTTCACAAAGCCTAATTCCATGTGTGATTACACTTGGCAAGTTATAGAAATAAAAAAGGATAAAGAATGAACTACAGTGTCCAGAATATCTAACTAGAATGAAGCAGAACTATGTATGAAGAGAAATTTAAACAGGAAAGAATTACTTTGTCCTCAAACCCCCCACTTCTCAATCGTCATGGGTACGTGCTTTAGGGCTTACCTAATAGGATCATACGTTTTGGCACCTAACGTCACAATTCTTCTTTCAATTTTATCACAGCTCTGGTTTAAATGTTTATTTACCTTCACAGAAGGATCCATGAGGCTAACGGGGTTGGGGGAAGAAATACTTAAGCCCTAGTATAAAGGATTTGGTGACCTATAATTCAACAGTTTCTGAGCATGAGGACTTCTGATTCCTGAAACCACAGAAGGAGGTGGTACTACTTATGAAGCTCTTTCAATCAGCAGGTCGGTTTGGGTCTAAATCTCCCTCAAAGACAGAGTGATCTGATACACCTTCTCCCAGTGCTCACGGGGGCGGGGGGGGGTGTCTCACCTCCCACAGTGCCTGCTGCTCCCACCCACCTTCCGCCCAGACTCCTCAGCTCCCTGTCTGCAAATCCTCACCGAGTCCACCCCTGGTGCCATGCACTGTCCTAGATGCCAGGGACTTGAACCAAAGAGAACTCCCTGCCAGCAGGAGTGCACAGCCCAGCCCCGGGGGGACAGAGCAGCAGGCACATGTTGAGGTTCTCTGGGACCAAGTCCCATAGAGAGGGTGTAGAAGTGCAGGGAGGCAACAAGAGGAGTGTGACAGGCCTGGGGGGTGGGAGGGAGAGGTAAAAGCATCTAAGAAGATTTGGGGTAACCTACATGCAGTCTTGGAAGGACAAACTTTGGGGTTTGGAGTGGACCAGGGTGGGGAAAGACAGGTCTCCCCGAAAAACAGAGCAGGATCTGCAAAGGCTGGAAGGTCCGGAGAAGGAGGGACATCTGAGCACCCTCGAGCAGTTCCACAAGGCTGCAGGGCTACTTGGGGGGCCGGAGGCAGACAGCTTGCCCTGTGGAGGCCCCCTCACGCCACAGAATGTTTAGACTTCATCCTCGAGGCAACACGCACCACACACATCTTTACACAAATCCTAACAGGGTCACATAAACTGCCTGGCATTGCTAACAGATCCCCCCAGAAGCATGAGGACGTGGCAAGGATAGACTGGGAGGGAGAAAAGCACAGGAATCAGGAGGCAGCAGACCGGGCAGGGACAGCAAAGAAAGGCCGAACTGGAGGAAAAATCTGAAATTCTGTGACCCACGAGATGTGGGCAGGAGGGATCTGGGCTGACTTCCAGGTCTAGTTTGCATCATGGCTTGGGCGGCCAATTACAGAGACTGAGTCAAGGGGAAGGCAGCAGATTTATGGGAAGAGATGCACCAATCTGGGCGAACTTCATTTTGTGACCGAAAGGTACAAGGTAATCTGTACTTCCCATCTAATGCTATTAAAACATTAAACCTCAACCTGTCTGTTCGCAGGCTATTTACACATAAAACATCCAGTCTGGTACCAAATCTGATTCCAAGACAACCTGTCACACTAATAACCTGTGGTCAAAATCCTCCAGGGTAAGGAGCAGAAAGATACTCCAGTTCTCCTTGTCAACACACACCCAAACCACACGCCGAAATGCCCACTCCTCCTCCTCCACATTGCTGGCTTCTCCCTCACTTTCTAGAAGCTGGGCCAGAGTATTCTATCACAAGGCACACAGACAGAAGGGTGTTGTTTTAACCCAGATGGAGATCAAACAGGTATTTTTCCCCCAGATTGCCATGTCAGACAAAAGTTCACATAAAACTAGGGCCCATAAAGAGAAAAAAAAACACTGAACAGAATGAAAGCAATCCTCTCTCCAGATGCCATCCTGCACAACCTGGTGCTGGTGTAGGAATTCAGACCATCTAGCAGGAGACAGCAGCAACCCATCTCACCACGCTGACTTTGACGTCCTCTCTTCCCTCCGCCGCATATACATAGCACTTGTGGCCGATAAGACCATTCGCTCAGAAAGATGCTACAGCTGAAAAAGCAGCTTGGTAGTTTCTTTTTTGTTTGTTTGTTTGTTTTTTTAGCTTGGTAGTTTCTTAAAAAGAAGTGAAACATACACTTCTTATATCCAGTAATTCCACTCCTAACTATCTACCTAAGGAAAACAAAAACCTAGGTCCCTAAAGACTTGTAAGCGAATGTCCATACCACATTTATAATAAACAAAAATCAAAAATAATCCAAGGGTCTGCCCATCAGCTGGTGAGCAGATAAGATGCGGTACCTCCATCCAGTGGAAGGTCATTTGGTCATGAGGAGGAACGAAGTTCTGACATGTACCACAACATGCGGGAAGCTCCAAAACCTCCAGAAAATGAACCAGGCCAGACACAAGAGACCCCATGCTCTATGAGCCTATTGATAGAAATTTCTAGAAATGGCAAAATGACAGGGACAGAAAGCAGACTGGTGGCTGCCTAGAACTAGGGGTGAGAGCAGGAATTCACTACACTGGCACAAGGGAACACTGTGGGGGGACAGAAATGTTCTGCGACTGAACTATGGTAATGAACTTGTAAGTGAACACAACTTGCAGACCACTGAGCCATATGCTGAAACAGGTAAATGGAACAGTACAGAAATTCTAGCTCAAACTGTAAAAGAGACTATTCATCAACAGAAAAATGAAGACTTTAATCTGTATGTGAACACCAGAATTCTGTAAGGATTGTGTTTGAAGGCTACCATCAGCTCCAGAAATCCTCCTTTGTAGGACATCACCTTCCAACGGCACTGAACCACCCATGCCACCAGGCCCTCGTGGCCTCCCCCACACTGTCCATTCTCTAGCTCCTTCTCATCCTTCGAGCTTCGCCCCAAATGCCAATAGTTTGTCCACCATCCCAGGCACCTCACCCACAACCCCTACACAGCACCAACCGCCACACGGTAACTGCACTTGCCCAGCTCTCTCCACCGAACCCTGGTTTCTCCGACAGGGATTCCGCTCCTATTCTCAGGGGTCCAGATCAAGCAGTGGGTTTTCTACTTTCTTTTCCAGCATTTCAGTTTGTCCTGCATTTAGAATCAAGACGGTGCAAACTAGTAACACTTTAATTGTTTGGCATGAACGAGAAACCAACAGAGGCGGACCTACGAGTATATGAGGCATTTGGGTCAGCAGAAGGCCAAAAGAAATCCAGAACAAAGACTCTGTAGCTCCAAGAGCAAACTGCTGGTGGGAAGTCTGAGTCATGCCACGGCAGGAGAAGCATGCCAAACTCAGAAACCTTGGCCCTTATGAGTCAATGCAGTATTCTGGATCGCAAATGGTGCTTTTGTTTTAGCAAAACGGTATCATCTGTCACATTAAATTAATAGAGTTAATTTGGATTTCAGGGACTCTCTAGTTTTATAGTTCATCACAAACTGGCAACAGGAGCTAGAAGTACAAAGGGTTTATTCCTAGGGACATAGTTGTACATACCTAAATAACATTATAGAAGTAATGTAAGTCAACACAGGGGTGGCCGGATAATTTTTTTCCCTTTTGAAACACAAGCATGCATTACTGAAGCCAGAAAAGTAGCACGAGAATATTGACACTTTAGTAACAAAGTCCTTCTCTTTTCCTCTCTATAGCCCAAATGCATGGCAGAAGAGAAACACCCAAAAGACAGGACGGAACAAATGACAGTCTGTATTATGCTACGACTCCATAACAGCAAAAAAGTGAGTCACTACTGTTTGTTAATGCCCGGAACTAATCTACTTCAAAGCTTCAAAGGATGGGAAGGTACCCTTTTCTCCAAGGTAGAGAAACTCACCAACGAGAATTTGTAGCAAGAGTTGGGGTAGGGGTCAGTAATGAGTGGGAGAAGGGACAGCAGGGATTCCAAGAAAGGGGTGGATTTCAGTCTTTCTGTGAAGTATTTCAGTATTAACCCAAGGTAAAGAGAATGTCCTTCAAACTTTTCCTTGGAATGCAGGATTTAACCTAACACTCATCTTTCAGTCTCTTTCTGCCCCCTTCCAAGCTGGGTCCTACGACTTCATTCCTCTTGCTTAATGGAAACACTGGCAAAGGGGAAATACGGTGATCAAGAAATATTAGGATGATCTTATTCATTTTGCTCATTCAACAGTGAGCCACTGTACCAGTAATCATACCAAGTCTTGGGGACATAGCAAGACTGATTAGGGGGCCAGTGAGGAAGATGATAAACAAGATTCTAAGCAACAGGGATAACTGAGATTGACAAGTGCTGGTCCATATTCATCATCTATAAATTTTATATAAAAAACAGTGCTTAAAAACCAAACCTTATTTGTTTCTCCTAGAAGGTACAGATTAGCAATTCTGTATCTACTTCACTTAAAAGGAATGACGGTCCGTGTATGTGTCGCTAGACCAAAATCCCCTCTTGCTCAACCACTTCTCCAGGTGTTGTCGTGAAGGTATTTTTTAGGTGTGAGGTCTATACTCGGTTAATTTTAAGTAAGGACAATTATCCTACGTTAAGTGTGTGGGCCTTAGAAAGGCCTTAAGAGCAAAGCTAAGGTTTCCCCGAAGAAAATGTGTCTGTGGACAGCAGCTTCTGTCCACTGGATTCTAGCTGTGGCCCCCAGTCCCCACAAGCACAGAAGACAATTCCTTGCCACAAATCTCTAATAGGCCTTCTACTAGTTGTGTCTCTCTGGTTGAGCCCCAGGACGGAAAAGATACCGGGACACAGTGTCGACAATAGAAACTGGGTTTCTCATTACCTAAGTAAGAAGTTAGAAATACGAGGGGGTTGGGGCGCCTGGGTGGCGCAGTCAGTTGGGCACCCGGCTCTTGGTTTCAGCTCAAGTTGTGATCTCAGGCTCCTGCTTCGGGCTCGGCGCTCAGCCCAGAGTCAGCTTAGGTTTCTCTCTCCTTCCATCTCTCCTCCTCCCTACAATAAATAAATCTTTAAAAAAAAAAGAGAGAGAGAAAAGAGGGAAGTCTAGAATAAATGGCGTGGTACTGGTCTGGACTCAGGTGTCAGTACAAACTAACACTTGATATATTTACACGATGTAGAAATAGAGACGTATGCAAGTGTAGGTTAGCACATACCGGGTCTTCCTCACTCTGTCCACTGAGAAGGCCCGGGAGCAATGATAGGCCCCTACCACTGAGTTCACTTAACACCCAGACCTTAGTTTCTAAACACCGTCTCCAATAAAAAGACACAAAGTTCCTTGGAAAAGTGGCCAATTCCAGTAATGCAGCAGGGAAAATGCAAGGTAAGCCTGAACCATCTCTGGTGTCAGAAAACAAGGGAGGGCTCGACAAAGGTTGGGCATGTCAAAAGGACATGGGAGTCCACTGAAAGAGGTCCCAGTGGCCGAAGCTGGGACAATCTGAACAAAAAAACCAGTAATATTTTTGGATTATAACTCCTAAAGATTCATCCTGGTACGAACAAAAAATACCTAAATGAAGAAAGGACAACTCTTCTGCACAGAAGAATTCCAATTAGGAAATGTAAAAGGCATGAAGGAAATACAAGGTCACCCTGAGGCCAAAATCACAGTAGTATAGTAACTATTGCAGGCAAGACCCCCTGATGGATGGTCAAAATCAGTGAGCGGGAGTTAAAGGACCAACACAAAGATTGGTCTCAAAGGATCTCCCTGAAGACGTTTATCAATCAGAAAGGGAAAAAAAAAAAACAGTAAGGTTACAGAGGAGGAATCATGCATCACCTTGGCAAACTGCTCAAGCGAAGACCTCTCATCTATGCATAACCCTCACACATGCCCCCCCGAGGAGAGCCCATCACTTCCATGCACTTCTCAACTGCAGAGTCTCCATCTGATCACGGGGACGAGCAGGCCAAGCCAAGTGGAGACACAACGTGCAAAAGCTCTGACCAGCACTTCTCAAAAGAGTCACGGTCATGAAATGTTGAGGAACCATCACAGACTGAAGGGGACTGAGGAGACAAGGTGGCTAATGTAGTACAAGATCCTGGACTGAATCCTAGAAAAGGAAACAAGCACTAGGGGAAAATCTAGTGAAATACACATAAGGTCTGTGGTTTCCTAGTATCATATCAGTGTTAATTTCCTGGTTTTTATCATTGTTCTATAGTTATGCTATATTAGAGGAAGAACGGTGAAGGATGTACATTAACTCTCTCTACTGTTTTTGCAGTTTTTGTAGAAGATTAAAATTATTCAAAGAGCTACAGTCAGAAAAAAAAAATCAACATCTGGCCCCACATTTTAAAAAAGTTTTAAATGTAGTACAGTAGTCTAGATCTAATTTAAGAAGAGGAAGACTATACTCCTCTTTTTACTAAAAATTGTCAATCTTTAGGTTTCTTTTAAAAGTATGCCATATTGGGGATGCCCAGGTGTCTCAGTAAGTTAAGCATCTGCCTTTGGTTCCAGTCATGATCTTAGGGTCCTGGGATCGAGCCCCGCGTTGGGTTCCCTGCTCAGCAGGGAGCACGCTTCTCCCTCTCCCTCTGCCTCTCCATTTGCTTGTGCTCCCTCTCTCAAATAAATAAATCTTTAAGAAAAATAATCTCAACCTCTTCATTTAAGATAAAAACAAAACAAAACCCATACTGATATGTAAAAAAGAAATTGAACTGAGAATTTTGTAAAGGACAAATATACATGTAATTATGTCTTTATAAGTGTGCAAAGAGAAGGGCCTGAAAGATTCATCCATTCATTTATTCCTTAATAAATTTCTAATGAGCCCTGACAATATTCCACGCACTTGGCAGATACAGGATCCCACTGTGACAGTCCTCCTGCTTCTCAGAGCTCACATTCTGGAGAGAGAGACCAACCGGGGTGGGGTTGGGGGATAAAACCCAGTAAACAGCTATAAAATAAATACCAACAAGGATATGGTTTCTAAAGGTCACAGAATGTTGTGACAGACTCGGGGTGGGAGAGAGAACACATAAGCCTATGCCAGATTGCCAGTGCCTGAGAAGCCATCGAATGGTTTAAGTCGGGTGACACACATGACACAGTTCGTGCTGGCCCTCCCCCTGCTGTGTGGGTGCACCCTGCAAAGTGGCAGGAAGGGACAGGGGTGATGGCAGTCTCCTTGTGTGATGCAATCTGTGAGTGTTTTCCTTCCCCCTTCATACAGGTCTGTTGTCCACATCTTCAGCAGTGAAAGGTTAGAGTCCATCTTAAGAAAAGGCACTTATAAATAAAAGGAAGAAAAATAAAAAATGAAATACCTCAATGTGCCCCTGCTCTAGATCTGTATGTTTCTAATACTTAGGATTTCTGATAATAACCCTTTCTTCTAAGAACCGTGTTTAGGAAAAAGAGGAATTTCATTTTCCTATTTGGGAGGAAAGAGCTCTCCATGAATGTACACCACATGTTTCTGAAGTCGATGATCCTTTGGCCATCTTTTGATTAAGAAACTCAGAGTTAGGAGAGGAGCAATCGCTTCCAGGCATTAAACTCCTAACACTTGGAAAATTCACTGTGAGACACCTGAGCATAATCACTGGTAGAGGGGAACAAATTCCTGGCCTAAGCCCCACACACTCTCAGGCACTGCCCCGGGTGGGACAAAGCCCCTTAGAGATACCAGCACTCAAGAGGAAGCATGTCTCAATTTCACCCCAAGATCTATAAAAAGTAATTTAGTGCCTAGTTACCTGAAGAAAACTTGAGTTTAAAGCATGAGAAAAATGCTAACGGTAGAGCCACTCGAAATATGTGAAGTTCCACTCATGCGCCCACAGCTACAACCTCTTACTTCAAAGGTCACTGACGGGAGATGGGCAAGTTCAGGTCAAAGTTAGACATCACTGCTCATGAAAGAACTCTCTGGAACTAGAAAAGGGCAGAACTACGCCGACACTGTACTGAATAGCCATGTGCCTTGTGACCTGCATTTGCTTAAGCAAATTCCACCTTAAAAAAACTTAACAGACCAGGGAAATGGGTGTCTATTTGCCTCACTGGCCAATCACGCACCAGCAGGTCTTCACACGTTCCTGAAGCAAGAGCTCGCAGGCTCACACAAGACTCTGCTCTACCAGCTACCCCACATTTAGTTTTCCAGATCAAACACAGAGCAGACAGTGCCTGAGAAGTATTACTATTTCCACTTCTCAGTCAGGTTGTCACTCTTGCACTGATTAAACAAGTTACGCTTTCAGAGGGAAGACTGCTGTTAACTGAACTTATTGAGGTAATCATTTTGCACTATATGGCGAGTCAAGGGGTTCTTTACAAGGGATATAGAGTTACAGTGCTGTAGGTCAATGGCCTCTAAACTGAAAGAAAACCAACCAAACAGATAAACCCAGTTTTACTTTGATCTCAACCGAGATATTTACAAGGAAATAGTCGGTACCATGCAACCGTCCCAACCCGATGGTCCAAGCCTCGCCGGTGGCCTCTTGGGTTCCGAGCAAATCAGACATGATGTGGTTTTTGTATTACTGAAGTAACGTGCTCTTTGGCTGATAGGCCAACTCAACGGGGAGTACCAGGAGAGAGAGACAGAAATAAGACACTCAGCTACTGTATCAACTTCCTCGTGCTCTGGCCAGCCAACCTGTCGAGCTCCACGCATCCGTCCATTCCCCTGGCCTGCCCTCTCATGCCTGCAGAAGTCGGGTCAGCTCCTGATAAGAACCCGACCGCCCACCTGTCTGCTAGACTCCATCCACTCCAGTTCTAGCATCAATTCTTCCCTGTCTTGCAACAGAGCCAAAATTTCCAACTCAAAATACTGAGTCCTTGGCACCAAGTTAAACACTAAAATTTCAGCCTTGCACATTCTCTCTTCCTGCGGTCATTTGATAAGGAGACATCCACAAAGACCTTTCTTAAGGAGGGTTAGCGATCTTGCCAAGGGCTGTGCTGTGCCCGCACAAAACCCCTTCATAGGATAATCTTTACTTAGAAATGCTCATGGGGCACCTGGGTGGCTCAGTTGGTTAAGCGACTGCCTTCAGCTCAGGTCATGATCCTGGAGACCCGGGATCGAGCCCCACATCGGGCTGCCTGCTCGGCGGGAAGCCTGCTTCTCCCTCTCTCACTCCCCCTGCTTGTGTTCCCTGCTGCCTGTGTTTCTCTCTGTCAAATAAATAGAATCTTTAAAAAAAAAAAAAAAGAAAAAAGAAAAAAAAAAGAAATGCTCATAACTTCAAAGGAGTCATTTTCAAAGATATGCTTAAATTCAACATGCTTTTCTTTTTAGACCTCATTATGAAGATGTGGTATTGTATTTGCTGTTGCTTTTACTACTTCGGAAAAATTAGATTTGCAGCTAATAAGAATATATTCAAATGGTTCATTTAAAGCAACCACTGAGACTGTTTTAAGTCATTTTAAATGGATATCTGGGACTGGTCAAAGGAGTTTATGGGCGTTTTGCGGGGACGGGGGTGTTATTAACCCTTCTTTGCAAGTCCCAAAGACATTCACGGGAAAGATCCACCAGTTCCCTTAAGTCACGTACGTTACAGTCACCCCACTCACCACACGTCTGAGGCACGACGCACGGTTTAGCTTCACTTCATTCAGACACGCGCTAACACGCTAACCAGAGAGGAAACAGAAGGCGGAAGGCAGAGAGGCCCATTTTCAGACACTCAATTCTGATGAAAGCCAGTTTCCACAGCAGGGAAATGCCCTACCAGTGACAAGCCTCAAACATGAAAATCCCACCTCTCCTTTTTAATAAGGATGTGTACCACCCTTTCCAAAGAAGGGAGCCCAATTTTAGCAATTAGAAAGCTTGCTGAGTGGGAGAGGTGTGGTGTGAGATTATGTCCCTATTAGCCCTAGTTTGTCTACTCTTCATCTGTGCCAGTGGAGGCTCTGATTACCGGAATTGGAGTCTTAGAAAATTAACTTTAAAAAAAAATTTTGCAACATGCAAGAACAATGGCAAGTTGAAACACAGAAGGCAGTAAGCATACCGCACACACACACAAGGGCCTTCAGGCACTTGACTCAAAAGTAAATTTAAGACTTTGAAAAGTAAAGCAAAATATCCGAAGAGAGGACAATAAGGAACAGTTCACAGGGAGATAGCGGAAAGAAGTTGGCTCAATAAGAAATGAACTTTAATGGCACTAAACTTCAAACTACAGGATACACTTAGGAAATCCGCACTGGCTTCCAGCCTACAGATAGACCCATTTTCAATACAGCTTCGTAATTAGTCTAAGACAGTTAAATCTTGAAACCACCCAACAGAAAGAAAACCCAATACTTCTCAATCCCACTGGGCATGGCAGCCGCAGGGCTCTCTCCTCCAACCCCCTCTGCTCCCATACCGCCCTCCCCTGCCCTTCTGTCTCCCTTCCCTGCCTCCCTCACCCCTCCAACGGCCAACATCAAACCAAGAAAAATGATCTGGTGAGTAATGCCCTACCGTTCAGGGTATCAGAAAAGCAAAGCATACAGTCACATCACTGAGGAGTCCACCTCCTCCCAGCTGTCCCTGCAAGCCTGTTGCCGACATTCTGAAAGGCCGCCAGCTCCCCGTGGGCAGACCAACCTGATTACTTTTGTATCCCCCATCCCCCGCCTCCCCACACGTTCATCGTTCATCGACTTTGTCAGCAGGAAAGAAGTGAAAACCAGGCTGGGAAAAGGCACCTGAGAAAACAAACACACCAACAACGCAGGAGAAATAATTGTTTCAACATGAACTAAGTATTTCCATCATCATGCTACAAGACTTCAAACAGGTTGTATGAATGAACAATAAAGACCTTCCGAGATGGGCAACATTTTGAAAAGTTCCCTCATGAGCTCTTTGTTATGCTACAAATTAGTTGGAAATAAATGTTATTAACTTGGGGGATCAAATCTTGACAATTTTCATCTTCTATAATATTCAAACAACTCTAAGAAGACTTTTTAAGTGTGCCAAATAGATCACTTTACAAAATTTCCAAAGTCAAAGCTTTACAGATTCAAATTTGTAAATACCCTATTATATAATATTCCTATTAAGCAGCTGTCATGTCATCTCAGTCTTTTCCTGTACAGATATTATGGAATTTGTGAATATGTTCAGTCTATGAAAGACAAGAAGAACCGCAGAACCACCTGCACTTTGATCAAAAAGTTGCAGGAGAGGAAATGTTCTTGCTTTTGCTACTTCCACTGTAAGACTGAAACTCTAAACCTAAGATGTTTTGTGTCAAAACCTATGGGGAAATGCACTCTCTCTTTTGGGACTCAGCACTTTTTACTAACTAGGTGTACAATTTCCAAAGAATACTCCTGAAGTTACTTTTACCTCCTCAAGAAAGAGGACTACCCCAAACAGGAACAGCCAGAACAGCCAGTTCTTAGAGAAAGCAATTTTCTGAGCACTGCAATGCTCTAGTGAGCACAGAGGGGACACCAGCTGCCTGGGAGCTGGCACTGGGAGACCAGGAGGAAAGAGCAGGGTGGAGCCTGGGGCCAGCTGCTCCCCAGGTGTCAGGAACCCCTGAGCACTAAGCAGAGGACCCAAGTGGCTGTCTGCAGCAAAGGCGACATCACAGGCTACCCTCCAGAAACATGCATCTTGGAACCTCTGGAAACCCCACACAGGTAAAGAAGAGATGGTAGGCAGGAAACTGCAGTCCTGCTTAGATCAGCTGTGGTCCCCCATTTCAAGACTGACATGTTTGGGGGCTCCTGGGTGGCTCAGTCAGTGAAGGGTCTGACTTCAGCTCAGGTCGTGATCTTGGGGTCCTGGGATAGAGCCCTGTGTAGGGCTCCCCACTTAGTGGGCAGGGAGGCTGCTTGTCCCTCTCTTGTTCTCACTCCCTCTTGCTCTCTCAGATGAATAAAATATATTAAAAAAGATTGAAATGTTTGGGATCAAGTCATGTTTTTAGAATGATCTAGGCACCACTCTTAACAGGTTTCTGAACTCTTCTGCCAAATGAATCTGTTTAACTCCCTAAATAAAGCACATTAGCAACTTAAACTCAGAACAGTTTCAGATCTTAAATCCAAACCATCAGCCTCAAATTCAGTCGCAATCCTGTTCAGGCAATCGATGGTAAAGAGAGCACATAAGAGTCTAAGTAGTAGCTTTTCATCAGCTCTCCAGCTAAATACCCAACAAAGGGGAAGCGGGCTCAAGACCGCATCGGACACACGTGCCTCATCGTCAGCAAGGAGACCTTCACAGCATTCTTGGGTGACAAGGAACCAGGGTCAGGTTACCCCAGCGGCTATCAGCGTTGCGGGCAGGTCCACCATATCCCCTCCCCTCTAGAGCAGTAAGTCAATGAAAACAGGTTTCTACTGAGTGGGTAAAATTCACCTTGTCACGCGGACACCCGACCAAACTTGCCCAGCTGCTCTAGGACCAGCGCCGCATACACAGTCACCCGCTTCCAGAAGGCAAAGAAGAGTGGGGCAGCTTTCCAAGGGTGAGTGGGAACCAAGACTAACCCCACACCAGCAGGCTCTTCATGTGACCCTCCCAGAGGGAAGTTGCCCAAAGCAAACTGCCAACGTCTCCCCCTAAAAGAATGATCTCAGAATGCAACACACAACAAAAGGAGGGAGGAGGAGGGAAGAAGGAAAAGGCAAAAACCAGAAAGACACACATTCAATGCCAGACACCATTGGCAGGTGTCCCGTATGAACTCCATGCTTTATACATCAATTAAAAACACTTGGCGCTCAATAAATTACATCAGATGATGTCACAATTACCAAGGTCAGTGGGCTGAAACAGGCAATTATTTTTATTCTTATTTGAACAAGGCATCCCAGGAGCTGAGCAGCCCCTGGCAATGATGGATCACACAGGTCCGCTCCAGTTTTGTTCTGGTCCAAGTCACCTCAGCTGAAACCCTTCTCCTTCTCTCCTAAAACCTACCTCCTTCTCAACATCCCAATGCTTCGAGAGAACCACCAGTTTAAAAGGTTAAAAATATAATTTGGCAGTTAGCAGGGTTCGCATTTCTAAAAGATACGCTCCCCTGGCAAACATGTTTATTTGTTGTTGCCATGCTATCTAAATCCAGGGCCTTTGGGCAGGACCAAAGAAGCTACGGACCACAGCACTACGCCACACCCTTGGGAGATACTGAAAAACCCAAATACACAGAACTGAAGTGCACCAGTGACTCTCTCGGCCAACATAAATGCCTTCTCTGCAACAGGCGCTTACAGAGAGCCAAGCGACCTGGAACACGATTTTTTCTTTACGGACTAAAATATTTGCAAAGGATTTTCAGAGGATCCCCCTGGGTCCCAGTTTTTTGTTTTTTTTTTTTGCCTTGTAAACTAACAGTGTTATTCAATGATTACTAATGTTCAAAAGGATAAACAAAGCAAGCCTAATCCATCAAATAGTCAAGCAGACTCCATATGTATACTCTATTTGGAAAACCTGAACGGTGATTGTTTTTTTAGTTCTCTGCAGAGATCTCTGCTTAACCTAGAAGTTAACCTAAAACCTCCAAGGTCTGTGAGTATACCGCTCCTGAAGCATTATGCTTAAGGGAGATCTTTAAGGTAGAAAGCTGAGGTTAAACAGTGGGCTAAATGTCCTTAGTGAGCAGAAAATGCAGCATTTTGTTAGTGTTTTTTTACCCCATTACTTCTGCCCAGAACAGACACGAGTTCCAGCTTTCAAAATATGTTCTATAAGAAAGTAAAGACTGTTTTCAATTTAATAATAGTCACCATGTGTAGCTAATGCTTTTATTACACAAAGCCCAAAACATCAGCTCTTGGAGAAATCTCACTTAAAACACATCTTCAGTAATAAATTGACTCATCAACCACCAACATTCCACCAATATCTCTGGGCTTCCATCCCTGAACATTTCTCATATTGACAAAAATACCTGCAATTACGGGGTCATTTTTTTTATTGAGAGCAGGTGTCCATAATACACCAGAAAGAAAATCTGCAAGGCAAAAATAATCAACCAAATACTGTTAAGACAGTCTCTTATTGTAATCCAATCAAAGTTAAACGACCAAATTCATTAGGCCACTTTAGAAAAACCACAATTCACAAATCATATGGACCACAGCTTACTCCCAAGGATTTGTGCACCCAGGGAGAAACAGACCGTTTCCCTCCTACGTGTTGGTGAGTCACGAGGGCACACATGTTCACAGAATCAGAACCAGGTACGTTTTATACTTAGAATACAGCTTTGGGGTCTCAGAGACCCCACAAAGAACAAGGAGCTTAATTCAAAATAATTAATGCCACTGTACTGTGCTCTACCATGTACGTAATTTTTTTGATATCACCACATCACCCTTTTTGTTATAAATCCCATGAATAACCTGGGTTTTAGACATCTCATTATCTATTATGGGCCACAGAAGACCTGGGCCGGGGGTGGGGGGGGGGGAGATGAAGAAAGAAGAATCCTGCCTGAGGATTCTACAAACTTAATCCAGCAGGGTGGGAAACCGACAAGGTGGGGAGGGGAGAGGCAGAAGGAAAGCCAGCCAGAGAAGACGGCTTCTATTCCTCCCAGTTACACACCCCTCCTTGGTAAAAAGAAACCGCTTAGTGTTAGGATCTCCGGTTCTTCAGGATAATGATTTTCTAAAAAATTAAAGGAATAAAAAAATAAACTCCAGTTGGCTTCCAGAGTACCCCCAGCTGCCTCGCTTCAAATATTTAACAAGCTGTACTCAAAGTGAGATGATGGAGGGGAAAAGTCAACAAACAGGCAAGTATGCTTGTAAGGACACGAGAAAAGAACACTTTGAAATTGGCTAAACAGCATACATCCCATACACAAGCATAAAACTCTCAAAAAAAATAAATAAATCAATGGCAAGGAGCTGGAAAATTAAAGGGGATGGTGGAAACGCACAACAAACATCCAGCATACAAACAAGGAAGCTGGGCTAAGTATCAGGAAAACAGAATGGAAAGAATATTTATCTGTGACTTTAGAGTGGAAAGATAAGAAACGAGAACAACTAATTTTGAGTAAAAATAAAGATTTATCACTGTCAAAATATACTTTGAATTGTTGATTTTTCTAGGGAGAGGCTTTCTAGGGAGATTTTTAATATTACATATGAAAATCATTTAAAGCTGAAAGCAGAAATTACTGTCAGCTCCAGACCACCTCCGATTGTCCTCGTTAACCCCTTGTAAATTTAAGAGGAAAATTCTAAATTCACTCCCATCTCCTCTCAGCGCCTACCCAGTCCCTTTTCAGCAAGTGCCCGACATATTTCTGTGCCTAGGAACTTTGCAATTTACCTCGGGGGAGATGCAAACAGAATATTTCTTGGAAACCAATTAAAGAAATAGAAATAAGCTAAGTACCTATTTTAAAGTGGTACTTTAAATAGTAAACTAAAATAATCCATTCTTTAAAGCCCAACCTGGAGGGAAAGAAAAGGGGGAAGAGCCCGTTCATATGAGAATGCTCACATTTCCAGGCCTGCATTTCCTCATCCACAGCTGACCCCGTCCACCAAGTACCAGCTACTCCAGGAGGCACTGAAAGTGCTGGGAACGAGTGCAGGGAAGGCCAAGGGGGCGTGAGCTCTGCAAGAAGGCACTGAGAGCTCCCTAGAAATAACTGCTTCCTGCTAGGGGAAAGAGGAGGAGTCAGAGAGGGAACCCTGCTGGGGGTGACATCTGAGCTAAATCCTAGCAGGTGAGCAGGATGTCTCGCAGGCAGATGGAATGGCAGTGCAAAAGCACCTGCGGACCAAAGTTCAGGGGGAAAAGCCAGAAGGTAAGCAAGCCTCAAGGGCAAGGAGGCAAGTAACCTTGGGCTTGACTGGGCAACACATGTAGAATTTAGTGGCCTTCAAAATGTCCTTTCCTCTAAGCTCCTAAGAAATTTATTTGCTGAAGTCATGCCCTTAGCATACCTAGCAGTCTTTGAGAGATCTTTTAAAGATTTCAAACAGTGAATAACACTGTATTTCTTCCCTTCCCATAGATTTCCTTGGAATGAAGGCCTTAGAAATCACATGGCCATTCCCCATTCTGCAACGAACCCCCGTCAAAAAAAAATTACACAGGAATTTGTGTTAGATAACCTATTTGCAAATAACTGCTCTGATCAAGAAAAAATAAATTTGGCTTAATGTCTTCCCAGCACTCATCAAATTCCCTTAAAACGAAAGTGAGTAGCTAATCAGAGCAGCACATACACCATGTATAAAATGAAGTACATAAAATATTTTAGTAGGAGGATAATGACTAGATGTGACTGTACAAAATATTACCATATGGGTGATTTTTTTTCCTTCTTCCAAAATTTTCATTAATACTCTTTATATATCATATTTTTAGCACACGGCTTCTGAGGTTAATTCCAGTACCTGAATATAAGCAGTCCGCCTTTAACAAAATCTGCATTTACAAATTCATCAGTGGAGGAAAGCTAAATGATTAGTATATTAATGACTGGATGCTAACATCTAAGCTGCGAGAATCTATGACACATATATTAAAACTGGTTTAATCCTAGGAGAAATTGGGGTGAAATAATTACCCAGGCAAAATCAAAGAGTATGTGATTCATGTTAACTAACACGGTGAGTATTCAAGTGGATTTAAAAAAAAACCAATTAGATCAGAGAAAGATTCACTTCCATTAAAGTTAAGGGGCCACACAGAGCCCTTCTCCGGAGGGAGTGGAGCTCCATTGTCTGAATTTGATTTGAATGGAGGTAACAGGAAACGTAAGGGCAGGCATCCTCTGACCCTTTCCCCAGGCCAGAAGCAGAGGAGCAGAAAAGGAAAAATAAGCAAGCAAAGCTGTCAAGCAGCCGGCTCCCTGCAGGGCTGTCGCCTACACCACTGTCTGACCCTTCCCAGCTGGTCCAGACAGAACTCACCAGCATGTCCCTTACAATCACAACTTCAGAACCTAAGGCAAACAGGAAGAGCGACACCCTTAATGTAACCCTTCGGGTGGTTTTCAAAATTTCTAATCAAAAAAATAAATAAATAAAGTTATTACTGACCACGATAATGTGAGTTACAGCCTCTGAGAGGTAGAATACACACAAGTTTTTGAGAATCTGAGATCTGGATTCGAGTTCCTGAGCCTCAGAATCCTTTCCTGGCTGTGCAAGGCTCACGGGAGACACTGGATCACCCACCATGTCTGCTTCCCCATTTCTCGGATGAAGATGACATCCCATCCTTGGAGTCCTGCTGAAATCGAGCATATGGCAGGGGCGTGGCCCCCCCTGCAAGCCTCCCACACCATGCAAGGGACCCCAAGTTCTTGCTGCCTCCTGAAGTCAGTAAACTGTACAGCAGCCAGGACAAAGAGCTAGGGGGAAAGTCCCCACTGGACCCTCCACACGAGCTCCCAAAGGAGGAGCAAGTCTTGACAGCTGCTCCTGAAGCACGGGTTAAGAGGAGAAACAGGTTCGGGATGCCTGAGTGTCTCAGCTATTAAGCGACTCTCTTCTGCTCAGGTCATGATCCCAGGGTTCTGGGCTCAAGTCCAGCATCTGGCTCCCTGCTCAGCAGAAGCCTGCTGCTCCCTGACTCGGGCCCTCCTTCTCTGACAAATAAATCAAACTTAAAAAAAAAAAAAAAAGAGTAGAGCCAGGTTCTTCTCTGGGGAGTTTGGGAGGGAGTCCCCTTCAGAGCTAAAGAAGCATGCAGGCTTGTCACCATAGCTAAGCTGTATTTGGCATGATCGAGGAGCAGTTTTTATTTCTTATACAGCATGAAGTCTGTATGCTTCATCATCAGGGACAGGAATAGTCCCACACAAGAGCTTTGGGAGGGGGAGGCAGTGGGAAGGAGGGCACACAAATGAGTAAGGTGATGAAGGTCTGTGGCTTTTCTCTTCTGTCTGGGGAAAAAGTTGAGTTGTGTTATTTTTTAATATTTAAACAGTAGAACACAGGCAGAGGACCACCGTAAGACAATCAACTCGACCGAAGGGCATTCTAGTGTGCGGACGCCAGCAGTGTCACCCCTTGTGCACTTTATCACATTATCAGAACCTCCTGATTGAATTACTTTCCTGCAGCACTTCTCTCCCCCATATAATATCTAATATTGCTTATCAAGATGCTGTATTTGTCCTTTTGTATTTTACCACCTGATATCTTAGGACACCTGTTAGTTAAGAACACTCTTTAAAGAGATTCTGGGTCATTTGCTCCTCATCACACATCTGTGACTGGAAAGGCCTAACTGCCCTCACAGGAAGGCTAAAGCTACACCAGCTTCTAGAAAGTTCTAAGCCAACAATTTCAACAAAGCCTTGAAGTTGGCATCTGGTCTAAGTTAGCATTTAGAATAGCGAATAAAGGCCCTTTTCCTGACTGCTACTGGCAGGTGCTTCTCAGATGAGCCAAACTCGTGCCCCTGCAGGAGTGGGCTGTATTAAGTACCCTTAGTGAGGAGACAGAGGGAAGCCAGGTGGGTTTTATCCCTTCATCGATACTAACAGGAAGATGGGCAGACAGAGAAGGAAACATCAACACGCAGTGACACTAGTTTCTAACCAAAGGCAGACCTTCACTTGAAAGGACAAGGGTTGGAAGCCCCTTTCCAAGCTATAAACAAAACATGAATGCTAGCCACCAACAGCAGCAAAAGTGAAAAGCCTTCAGGAGCGCATGCCCCAACTAAGAGGGTTAAAGAACTTTTCTTAAGGAACGAGGAATAATTCAACCAAGTGGCTTCAAAACTAGAGAAATGAACTTGGAATTATTTTGGATTTTAAAAGCAAGTCTTTCTTGAATTTAACTGTAAGATATTCAGGTAAGCAAGAAGGCATATAGGAGGATTCATGCTTTTATTCCCTGGAGATCACATACTTGAATTTTTTTGAAACTACACTAGGAATATAATACATATATGGGCAAAGCAATATGTAAGCAATTTTCACCCCAAAGGGTTCAAATAAGTCGTAAACATTAAAAAAAATTTTAACCTGCTAGTGACCTCATTAAAGGAGTGAGGTTTTGTGTCACTGTGTTTAATGAGAATATGCAGTATGGAAAGGGTTTGGTTCAAAAATAAATGAAAAAGCGCGCGCGCGCACACACACACACACAACGGGATTTGTGAACAAAGGTGTTGGAGTCAGAAAGGCCTGAGTTTGAATCAGACCTCTGTCACACGATAGCCCAGTGACTCTGGACAAGTTTCTCAACCTGCATGCATGGCTCAGCTTCCTCATCTATAAAATGATGAGTGATGGTACCCAAGTATCTTGGTCAGAACTCAAATGCATGAGTAGCACTTAGCACATGAGCTGGCTAGGAGCAAGGACTTAACACAGGACACTGAGACATGACCATCACGACCAATGCCCAGCCCTCTGTGCACCAAAGAAAGAACCCACCACTAAGAAGCAACAGCCTAGCTGGCATTTCCTCATCCGTTTGCAGGGAAAAAGAGAAAGCTCAGATCCTGATGATCCCTCTTTAAGGATAATTTATTTTTTATTTTTTATTTTTTAAAGATTTTATTTATTTGACAGAGAGAAACACAGCTAGAGAGTGAACACAAGCAGGGGGTGTGAGAGGGAGAGGCAGGCTTCCCGCCAAGCAGGGAGCCCAATGTTGGGCTCAGACCGGAGACTCCAGGGCCATGACCTGAGCTGAATGCAGATGCTTAACGACTGAGCCACTCAGGTGCCCCTTTAAGGATAATTTTAAACCATGCTTCTGACCAGGGACCTCCACTTCAAGTCAAAAGGAGCAGAGCGCCCTGGAGGTGAGGCGGAAGTTGACAGGGGAGCAATGGGAGAACAAGGCAAGCAAACCGGACAGAAATCAGACACTCCACGCCTACTGTGAGAATAAAAACCGCTATGCTCCCCTCTCCAGGCAACAGGATCAACACAGCACTGGACTGGCTGTTCTTTGGGCAACGCTGGTCCCACCTGTCCCCACACTTCTGCCATAGGCACAGCTCGGCCAGAGACAGCCAGGACCCCGGTGATCTGCTGGAAGGCCAGCACACTCAGCCTCCTTGGGGGCAGGGAAAGGGGGGCCGCGGGCTCCAGATCCTCTCCAGCCGGTGGGCATTGCACAGTGGATGTCATCACTTGGGGTCAGGGAAAGCAACTGTCCAGAGGGCATTAGGCTGAGTGGCTTAAGATTCTTGGATCTGCTCTGATGGGTGGGGCCCAACCTCAGGGTTCTACACAAGTTTCCCAAACCCACTAGGAAATGAGCAAATGATCACTTTATCCTACCACCCCCATCTCTAATCGCTAGACCCAGCGTGAGCCTCTGTCCCTTGGAGACAAGGACGGAGAAATGATCTGCAAAAGACAATGCAGATCCAGCTGGAGGTCCCGTCCATCCTGGGTATTACTCAAGGCAATGGCTCAGAGGCCTGCATCAGTGCCCGCCCTCTACATGTGGAACACCTCCCCCAAGGCCAAGTTTCCCCAGGCCCGGAGACCTGAATCTTGGCAGGGCCTGAGGCACCCTTCCAGTCACATCTCTCATCACACTGACCCTCCAAACCTCTAATTTCCAAACCTGCCAGATGTCTCTTAGTTCCTTGGCTTCTAAATTTGTCTTATGCATATCACGCTCCTCCCCCTATGAGCCTTGGCTAATTCCTACTCACCATCCTCATCTCAACCGAAATGAAACCCTTCCCTCCTAGCAAGGTTTCTCCCCGGCACGACACCGGCACGACTTCTTTGCCTATACCCTGCCAGGCTCCTTTTGTTTCAATCCCTCTTTCGTGATGGCTCTCAGCTCCACGAGGGCAGGGACCACTTGGTTATGCATCCCTAGCACAAGTAGCTGTTGATGAGCTGACAGTTCTCCAACTTCCTCTCCTTCCCCAAGAACTTGGGCCTCCAGCCAAACCCCCCAGTCTTTACTACTCCTGCCCTATAAAACCCCGGGTCACTCTTCACAACTCTGGTTGGAGGCCCCTTCCTCCAGGATAAGTTTCCCAATCTTTCAGGAATACACTTGCCTCTGATCTTCACCCTGGCCGAAAGAAACAAGCTTTAGAGCACTATGTACAGATCTACCTTCAAATCAAGCTCTGCCACTGATGAGGTGAGTGACCTGAACCGAAGCCTCACTTCCCAAATAATAAAATCCAATTCCTGGGACCGATCAAGCAAAACACCGAATGGAATCTGGCCCCCAGTCCACCCGAAGTAAGAGCAGCCTCCCTTCCAGGTCTCCTGGGCACTGTGTATGGTTTGTTGCTAAGTTATTCTTCTTGACCTTGGGTTGTCCACCCCTGGAGGGCATTTCCTTATGTGGGTTCCTAAATATGAAATCACACCCTCCATAGTGGTTAATGTTTAGTCTGTCTGTAAACACTTAAGTTCTAGTATGCACAGTGGATCACATTTTGAATTAACTCTCTATTCATATAGAAGATACATGCAGTAAGGGGTGCCTGGGTAACTCAGTGGGTTAAGCGACTGCCTTTGGCTCAGGTCATGATCCTGGAGACCCGGGATCGGGCCCCGCATCAGGCTCCCTGCTCGGCGGGAAGTCTACTTCTCCCTCTCTCACTCCCCCTGCTTGTGTTCCCTCTCTAGCTGTGTTTCTCTCTGTCAAATAAATAAAATCTTTAAAAAAAAAAAGAAGATACATGCAGTAAAATACATCTATCTCTACATTTGGTAGCCCCAAAGTCTTAGTGCGGTGCTGAGCTTCAAAAATCTACCAAATTACAGCAGTTTCTACAAAACAGATCATTTAGAAGTCTAAATTTCTTTTATATTCAGTTTATAAGTTCTGACTGCAAAATTCTGAATTTTACATGTTTCAGTCCCTCTGATTAAAAATGGCAAACATTAAAATCCCTTAAACAGAATTTAGGGATATTGAGGAAGTTACATTGAGTGTTCCTCAGGAATCTTCCTTTTTCTGGCAATGTGCTCAAGCTGGAGGTGATACCAGGTGGCTTTTACATGTGTGGAGGGCTGAGGACCATGCAGGTGGCTGGCAGAGTGTCACACTTCGTCCCTTTCTGCAGAGCAGACGAGGCGGGCCAGCCTGGACTGTGCCATTCCAGGGTAATCTCGAGCCTTCCCTCGCCTCTTACCCGGCACATAATCAGTCTCCGTGGCACGAATGAGACACATAAGGTCCTTTGGGAACGGAGCTTCCTTCTCACCACTGACAGCCGCAGACAGGTACGATGGATAGGAATGAGCTTTTCATCCTGTTATTTCACCACCAACTGCAGCATGAACACGTCCTTCTGGCCCATCCATCGGCCTGTGCCTACAGGATGCTGGGAGATGACCTCCCCTACTCAAATCTCCACGGGTACTATTATTTCCTGTCTGGTGGCCTTGAAAGGCCTCAAAACCTGTGTCATGCATTAGCTCCCTGGGTTAAAGCTACTTAAGTTCAAGCATTCCAGAAGCACAGTTCTCGGCTATGCTGGGCCATTCTTCACCTGCCATGCTCCCAAGGAATTTCAGGAGAATTATGGACATTAACAAAAGCAGAGAGACTCGGAGATGATGTACATGTGAACAAGTTATTACACAAATGTGTCTGTTAGCTAAGATTTTCAGACCATACGATACTTAATGTCTGGAATAACTCACCTAAAAGGCTGAAATTGTGCTTATTAGAATAATCAATAACCTGAAGGAAACAAAAAAACAACTCAACAAAACTCAGGGAATCATTTCAGATCAGTCGGTCGGGTCTGACAGCAGAACCCCATGCGGGGAAGTAGGCAGGTCTGACCGTGTTAACAAACCACCTCAATGTGGAGTGGCTAAAAATTACCACCCACAGCTCCTTCATCCAGGCAAAGTTGCCTGGAGACAGCTCATCTCTGCTCCATGTGGGGTGGACTGGGCAGCCTGATGGGCTGAAGGCTCTGAAACCACCTCACTCCCAGGTGTACTGCCTCTGCCAGGGTCTGGACAGGCTGGTGGCTGCCTTCTAAGTGGGTATTATACACTGAATTTGTTTGTGGAAGTCCTAAGTCCCAGTCCGCCTCAGAATGTGACTGTAGCTAGAGAGAGGGTCTTTAAAGAGGTAATTTAGGTGAAATCAGGTCAAATGGGCGAGCTCCGATCCAATATACCTGGTGTCCTTAACAGAACAGGGAAAGGCCATCAGGGGTGGGCAGGCAGGGACAAAGGCTATCTGAGGACACAGGGAGAGATGGCCATCTGTAAGCCAAGCAGGGAGGACTCAGGAGAAACCCAAGCTGCCAACACCTTGATCTTGGAGGTCCAGTCTTCAGATCTGTGAGAAAATAAACTTCTGTTGTTGAAGATGATACACCTGCAGTATTTTGTTACGGCAGCTCTAGCAAACTAATACAGGGGACAAAAACGGGAGCTACAACAGTCCTAAAGCAACATCCAAAAGTCACGAAGTATCACTTCTTTCACATGGACTGGTCAAAGCCAATCAAGGCGTGGGGATTCACCTCCTGGTGGGAGGTCCAGCATATCCACATGCGCGCGCACACACACACACACACACACACACACACACACACACACGGGGAACTACTATGGGCCATATTTGAAAACAACAGGGGAAGAACACGGGATTAAGTCAAAACCCTGAGTTCTTTTATCTGATCGCCAACTGACTAGAAGACCATGTGGGAAAGTCAGGTCATGTCTGCCTCAACAACACGGCCATTCGGTCCAATTCTCCCACTGGACAGTTTCAAGTGTCAAACCAACGAATGTTTATTAAATGGAAATAGCTCAGGTATGTGAAAAACTATATGGAGGAGCATAAAGTGCTCACACGTAGTATGGTTTTATGTATGATAACTTTCCTATACGCTTTACGTGCAGTGGCCGAGCAGACATACAGATTTCATTCTGAATTCCATCCACAAGCATGTAATAACAAAAGCACGCAAACCACAGCATAATCGAACGTACCCCCCGCCCAGATCTGGTCTGTGTCATCTTCTGGGATCTGGTGTGAAGCACACTCCTTTCTGGCTATGGTCCCCGTGCAGAAAGGGCCTTTCCTCAAGGGAATCAGTGAATCAATCAAGTGGTCCAGCAATCCTCACTGTTCACCCATCACAAGTTCTGATCATCAACACAGTGTTCTGTAACCAAGTAGCACGAAGCACAAGAATCCCAGGTAGGGCTGGGAAAGGAGGAGGGGCCTCTGCGGTTCCCCCGAGGCCTCTGGTAACAGTAAACAGCAGTCTCACACCAACAGCCCAGAAGCCAAACACACAACCGCCTGCTTTGGCTGGATTCTGCTAAGCCAGTACCAATTAGAATGGAAGCACAAAGCTTGCAATAATGATTCTTATCCTAAAAAGAGAGCCTGCATGAGCACAAAAGCAGGGAACGCACAGTTAAACATTTGAGAGTGAGAGGCATTCTGTGGATGGCTGGAAACAAAACCTCAACCGAGAATGACTTGCCATAATGTTCAACCTGATGCTGAAAATGCCCCTGCTGCATATTTATTAGGTTTGTTGTCCAAGAGGCTCCTAAGCCACGGTCTCTCCAGCCCTCATTAACAGGCACTAATGACCGCAGCCTTTCAACGCCGCCGTGCACTGCAATGCAGCTCGGAGCAGCTGGTGGAATCTGAGCAGATGGCCTGCTTCCCTTCAAGGCAGAACTTTCTGCAGGTGACAAGATGACTGTTAGGTGACTGACAAAAAGAAAAACAAACAAAAGTAGAAATTGGAGTATCTGCTGTTCATGTTTAGTAGTGCAGGGGGCCTTAAACTTGGGCCCTGAAGGTTGGGAGGCTGACAAGACCCATGGCTGGGCTACAGAACGGGAGAGCTGCCTGCACACCCCGAACCATCCGGGAGCCCAGGGCACGGGACATCCCTTCCCCATCCCGGCCGAGTGCCCAGTGCCAACTGCGCACCTGAAAAGGGGTGCCCGGCACTCCCAGAGAGGGGCAAGGCAGGGTCCCTGCCCTCCGGCGGCCAGCTGCAAGGGAAGACTGGGCCATTTTGATGAACTCTAGTGGGAGGCCCACTCTGGGCACAAGGTGAGAGCACAATGGACTGAACCACGCTTGTCTCCAGGGATGTTAACTATATGCCCTTTTGTTTACACTTGTATTTTCCCTTTGGTTACTTGCTTACAGACTCTGCCTCCTTAACTAGTATAATATTCAGAATGCTTTGGCTGTAAGAGCAGAACGCACTCAGGGTGGCTGAAACCAATAAATAAACAAACAAACAAACAAATAAATAAATAAATAAATAAATAAATAAAATGGAAAAAGATGGGCGCTCTTGGAGGACACAGGATTATTTTCTC
Organism: Spilogale gracilis; assembly: GCA_004023965.1. NCBI lineage: Eukaryota > Metazoa > Chordata > Mammalia > Carnivora > Mephitidae > Spilogale > Spilogale gracilis. The sequence continues at coordinate 85,907 of PITA01005146.1, read as the reverse complement.
AGAAAAGCCTTTCTTGATTATTAAGCCTACAAGGGCTTCCCCCTGCCTTATCCTTAGCTCCTTACCCTGTTAGTCCCCTACCCCCACCCACTCAGGTACACTCTTCCACCTTATTCTGCTTTCTTTTCCTCCTAGCACCTGTGTTAGCCAGCTGTTTGTGGGCTCATGTACACAGCCCCCTGCTCCCACTAAAAGGTAAGCCCACGGCCGGCGGGGTGTCATCCGTCTCACAGGCTCCTGTACAGGCAATGCTGGGGCAGTGTTGGTCCCCACTCAGTTCAGCTGACACTGCATGAACGGCCTAACGTGCATAGCTCTGGACAGGGGACAGGAACGAGAATCTGGAACTATACAGCTGCTCACTGGCTCACGTTCTGTTCCCTCCTTGCCTGTTTCATGGAGGCTGTGGCCTCTGCTTTTCCCTCCACCTCCTTCTCCTTCTACCTAGCTTGCATCCCCCTTCACAGAAGTGCTTTCTCCACTCCCCTTTCAAAGCTGAAATCCCCGCTATGGTGGCCCTCAGGATAAAATCCAAAATCTTTCCAATGATTTGTAAGTGCTTTATGACCTGCCTCTCCCCTCCCCCCTTTCCCCTCTCCTCATCTCTCCCGTACTTAACTGTTCTTCCTGGCCATGCAGGGCTTTTCTCTGTTCCTCAAGGGAGCGGGCACACTCGCCTCTGGGTCTCAGAACACTGTGTGTCCACTGACTAGGGTGCTCTTTCCCCCTTACCTCCTCCTGGCCAGCCTCTTCTCATCCAGGCACACTGTTGGTGACCCTACATTCTGTAGATTGCTTTCTGTCTCCGACTGGGCTGTAGGCTCCAAAGCCGCCAGTCTTATTCTTCACTGCATCCCTCAGTGCCCACACAGCATCCCAAGCACAGCATCCCACAGGAGTAGATGCCCAAATATTTGTAGAATACATGAACACACTTTATACTGGAAATGGCTGTTCCCTAAGGAGTTGTGACAAGAATCAGATAGCAGTTCATGGCAGGGAACGTGATTGCCCCGTCTGACTTCCCTGTGCCTGGAAGAGTAGACACCCAATAAATATTTGTGGAATGAACACATTCCAGGCTTGCCTGCTCTAACTCCACCCCTTTCTCTCCCACTTGAGAAAACATCAGAATGCAAGTGGGTGAAAAATGACATTATTAAAAGGGACATCTCAGAATCACTTGAAAGATCAACACTTCATTCCTTGTCACAAATTACTGGACCCGTAACTCAACACTGATCAGTACTGATGAGGTGGTTTGAGATAATGGTCGAGAATAGCTGATTTAAAAAAGCTAAAAAATATGAAGCACTTTCTGCTCTCATCATTTTATTTTCTAGAAGCTGAAGATTACAATAAAGCTCAGGAAAAACTAATATCTGAATCACTTATACCCTCACTTTGTTTGTTATAAAATAGGTTCTGCACACCCCAGGAGAAATCTTCACTTAAATCAAACAACGTTGAATTTCCTTTCCAGTTATTTTTCTCCTATACCAATGGAGTCCACCAAGTTGCTGGGTCTCCATTTAAAAGCCAACCCACAGCCCCGCCTAACTTACTTCTGGAATGCTCCTTATGCTGCTGATGCCCACAGATGCAGAATCGTTGCCCCAATGGGACAACACTGGTCTCCCTCAAATACAGCAACTGGCATGTTTTGGGGTTTTGGGGGCTTGGGGGGTTTTGTGGGTCTGTGTTTTATCTCTTGGACAAAATATGTTTGGCAAAGTTGCTGAAACCCGCATCAACCCGCTTTTCTTTCTGTTTATACAAAGTATCCCCGAATATGAATCCCTTGATGAAATAAAACCAAAGAATGAAAAGCCCTAATGAAGGTGTCCATCTTGATGTGTCAAAGAGAGAAACAAGTAAAACTGAGAAAGTCAGACGAGAAACCACACAGACAAACAAGGCTAAAGTTAGTAAAGGAAAATATAGCAACCCAAAGCTAATAGCATCATGGCCATTAATAGCCTACAGAATTAGACACTCCAGCCACACAGACAGAACGGAGCTCTCAGAGCACCCCACACGCTGAGTGACAGTAAAGATTTTGTTTTCTATATGAAAAAAAAAAGTTCAAAGACCTTTTAGTCTATAAAGGATACAGTGTTTGAAGAATTTGGGCCCAAATTAGAGAGGAGGATGAGAAAAGGAAAAGTATTAGGGTATATTTTAAGGTTTCTTATTACTACCAAGGGGAGGGGTAGTCAAGGCAAAGCGCCAAGCTTAAAACAAAAACAGCGTATAGAAATCGGGAGCTAAAAATCATAAACTCTTCATGTAACAGTCTTCTTTGTCTTATCTGATAGAACGCGGCACCATCCAAAGGAAGAAAGGGCAGGTTCCCTCTCCCACCCACCCAACCCATCCCTGACCTTTCAGCCTTCTGAAGACCTTGATCAGTTTCCACTGAAATACTTCATTTTCAGTCATATTCATAAGCACTCTTTTGTAGAGGTTTTTAGCCCATGTTTGTGCCAAGGATTCCTATGGCAGTCTGGTAAAGCCTACTGAGCCCTTCTCAGAAAAATGGTTTAAATGCATAAAATAAAATACAAAGGATTACAAGTGAAAATCATTACACATAGTTACCAAGACAGTTTTAAGTTATGATACAATCACATAAGCAGTTCTGTATTAATGCAGTAAGGGGCAAATCTAGCAGCAGTTCTATGAAATGCTAAATTGCAGTCTGACTATAGTGAAAATAGAGATGCATTTTCCTCCCCAATCCCAAGTTCAGGAATTTCCTGAATTCCATCTGAAGACCCCAAAAACCCTTAGTTGGGAGAGCCAATAAAAATACATTTGGTGAAGCATCAAATTAAAAATAAAGCCTTGCAAAATGTATTATCCATTCCACCATGAGGTGAGAGGAACTAATAAGAGTAAGCAATATTTTTCCAAAAAACCATGACGGGCCATTAGTCAGCACGAGAGCTGCATGCTTCAGATAGAATCCAGAAAGGGTTCAGCTCCCCTCGTGCAAGTTACAAAAAAACTGAAGCTCTGAGGAACTGCCGGCCCCACTGGAATCTGCCCTGAAGTGGAAAAATAGTGACCTGGCAGGGCCAGCATCTGGCTCAACTGTGAACTTGAACAAATCACCTTCCGGCCAGGAGCCTCAGTTTCTTCTTCATCAGTAAAATAAAAGGACTAAGGGTACACCAGGACCTCTTAGGCCCCTTCTAAGTGCAAAACCCTATCCAGATTATCTCTTCCTTATGCTGGCTTTTCCAGCCTATTGAGCTCAACTGCAAAATGTTATTGCTTAAGTTTGGAACAGAAAGTCTTACCAAATTTGAATGTCTTCACATGTAACCAAATGAGCCAAATATATGCATACAAGTACAACTTTTTTTTAAAGCCTGTCTTGCATATATATCCACTTCAAAAGTAGTAACCGCATTGGTCCTTTCTGCTATTTAAAGACAGTTCTCATTAGAATCCTAACACTACCCATCAACTTAAGAGTATTCAAAACCAACACACGGAATGTTAACTGCATTTTCTACATTTGAACCAAGGAACAGTATTACAGGGTATAGACCAGGAAGGGTCCTGAAAGACACCCTAATCCAATCATATTTCCTTATGGCTGAAGAAGCAGAGACAGGTAAAGAGTCTAAGCCAAAGTCACAAAGCTAGTTGGCAAGAAAGCAGAGATTCAATCTGGGTCTCCCGTCTGTATCCTAATGCTCTCCCCACTACACTGAACTGCCTCTCAAATCCAGACATGCCTTCCCAACTATAACATGTCAGCCAGCTTTAAAATGAATAGCAAGAAAGACCTGACAGTTAGACCAGTCATCTTCTCTACCTTGAATCATGTAATAGGCACAACAAAGGGTGTGCCATGATACATTCACTGTTTGGAATCCAGAAATAATGAAATTCCACTAATCCGCTGAGAAGGTGATGACCCTTTTAACATCCTAACTACCCAGCAAGTCCTTAATATTGTGTAGTGCATGGGGCGCCTGGGTAGCTCAGTCATTAAGCATCTGCCCTCTGCTCGGGTCATGATTCCAGGGTCCCAGGATCGAGCCCCACATCGGGCTCCCTGCTCTGCCGGAAGCCTGCTTCTACCTCTACCACTCCCCCTGCTTGTGTTCCCTCTCTAGCTGTGTTTCTCTCTGTCAAATAAATAAATAAAACCTTTTAAAAATTTTTTGTGTAATACGTGAAAAGACATATTTGCGTGTGAAATGTAGACATACGTATGTGTGTGTATATATATATATATATACACACACACACACATATATATACGTATATAGTTCCTCAGTCTGCTCCCCAGGATTTTTCACTAACATTTTAATATGAAATTTAGAAGAGCAAGAAAAAGACATTTAGAAGAGAACAGAAAAGTAGTTATACAACAGCTAAAAAAAAAAAGTACAAATTTGTATCAGTATCAGTATTGGTCATTTTTAGATGTTGAGATTAATTTTATCAATAAAACCTAGTAGAAATTCTCTGTCAATATGTATGTCCCAGATGATAAGATTGCAAAGTCGATATTATTTGACTGTTATCATCATTTTAAGGGGGAGGGTACTGTCTCAAGTCCTGAGAGTCAGATACAAATTAATAAGGGTTTCTTTCAAGTCTACCTATTACTATTTCTCCAGAATTCTTCAATGAGCTCGTTATTTCTAGAGTCAGAAATCTACCCCCCCCCCAAAAAAGGACCACAATTCTTCTAAAGTATTCAATAACCTGACAAGTATCTTCTCAGCAGTCTGATGCCAACTCACATTTCAATTCCTCAGAGAGACCTGCCTTGACCTTCCACCTAAAGAAAGCAGTACCTACCTAGGGCAGACATTCCCTAAGTTAACCACCTTCCGTCCATCTTGAGAGCCTGGCAAAACGTGAGATTGCCATGTATTATTCACTTGTTTACATGTTTCCGTCTGCTGCTGTCCTCCCCGCGCGCCGTGCTAAATGGAAAGCTTTGGCTCACTGCTGGATCCTGAATACCTAAGCAGTGGGGCACATATAAAGTGTCTGAGTAACAAAGTGCCAACTATGTCATACTTAGTTTCTCCTGGAAAACCATCAGCTGAGGACAAAGAACATGCAATAGGCAACACATAGCTTATTTTAGAGTAAGCCTGTGATACCAGGACAACCGTGGGTCTAAACCTTTTCCACCCTCTGGAACGCCCTGCACTTGCAGCTCTAAACGCAAAACCTCTCCAAGGCCCACTCGGACACCGCTTTTCTGAAACATCTCAACAGTGATTTCCTGAAAAGGAAATAATGAGATAAAGTTCTGAGGTAAGTTCATCTTTCATGTCAGGTTCACAAAATATGTTAAACATACTTGGAAGCCAGACACAAAACCAATCTCCACAAAATTAGGTTGGGCTGAGGTTATATAAGACAAGCTAACCTCAGGCTTTCCCTGTCATTCTGCTCTCTTTCGACTGAACCCTGACGTCTGTCTCTCCAGCGCAATTAAGATGCAGGTGGGAAAAAATGCTTATCTGCAAACTTCAAAATAGGTAATGAGATTTCCAATAATGCTCGACTTGATACCCCAGCAACAACGCGAGGAGAACTAGACAACTTCCAGCTGTACTGTGTCTGGAAGCTTCCCTTAAAAATTCTTCTCTTCCAAAATTATTTTTAAGTCGGCACTTACTTCAACGTATTCAGTTATCAAAACACGTTTTTCAGAGCTCCCTGAGTTCCTCCCTACCGACGGCTCCTCATATGTGGGCTAAGTCTACCTATCAGCACCGATGACGTTCTGAATACAGGTCTTTCAACAGAGAAGGACAAAAGCGCGGGTTCCCCAGCAGTGACACATCCAAAGGAGAAAATAATCCTTTCTTTTCCAAATGCTAAATCCAAGTTGCTCCCTCTCCCGAGTTTCCTGCATTTCCCTCCTCCCCATTCTGCTCCCCTTTCACTGCCCACTTTATCCTGCTTTAATCCCGCGAAGCCTCTCTCCCGGCTTATTAAGGGTAAACAATAGAAATGTCACAGGAAACTCAGGAAGTAGATGAAGTCTCTAATTGCTGCCGTTTAACGATTGTGGCTAATTACTATCTTCAAAATGCGGTTTTCACAAGCGGACGGGGAGCCGAGGCGGGCGAGCTCCCCGCGGCGAGGAGAACAGCAGCGAGGCCGCGGCCCGGGACCGTGGGGATGCGGCCCCGCGCCCCGGTGCCCTGCCCCCTCCAGGACACTCCCGCCTGGGAGAACCAAGGGCCGGCCAGCCCGCCCGGGTCACAGACAGTTCACTGCCCCCGGGCTGCGGCTACCCGCGGCGGTCACCATAACAATATGCAAAGCACTGCCCGCGGACCCCCACCGCCCAGATCCCGCCGCCTGCCGCCTCCGAGCCCGCAGCGCGGCGCTCACAGTTCCGGGGCCCAGGATCACTATCCACCCGGCAGAGGGTCCCGGGCCCCACCGGCTTTGCATATTCGCCAACCCGGGGGTCTCCCCAGGCACGGCAAGGTGCCTACGACGGTGGCGCCTCGACCCCGGCCCTAAGCGCCCTCCCTGACCCAGGGCGTGCGGAGAAGTCCAGCAAGGGTCCGACCCCTCCCCCCTCCCCGGGTAAGGACCAGGACTCGGTCCCCCAGCGCAGCGCCCCGCGGGATCGCCACAGTCCCTGCCTCCCCGGGGCCGGACCCACTCCGCCACTTCCTCGGCCGCGGTCCTCCTCGGGGAAAGCGCATCTCGGCGGTCTCTGTAGCGCCCCGCGTGCGCTGATGGGGGCAACGCTCCCCGGGGGCTTGCCGCCCGGGCCCCCGAGCCGCCCCTGCCGCCCCAAGAGCCCCGGCGTTCCCCAGAGAGCGCGGAGCACCCCCTCTGGCCCCTCTCCGGGATGCGGGCGCCCGGCGGCCACCCAGTCGGGAGCACTCGCCGCCCGCCGTCAGGCTCCAGGGTCGGACATCTCGGGACTCACCCCAGTACCACCAGCTCCCCGTATTTCACCGGCTCTTTATTGGGGGCGCAGTGCTCCTCCTGGCCGGGGGAAAACATGGAGCCCCGATCGGCCGCCACCGCCTCCTCCTCCTCCGCCGCGATCCCCGCCGAGTCCGCGCCGCCGCTACAGTCCCATCCCGAGAAGGGGGTGAGCGCGCCGGGGAATGGCACCGCGGCGAAGGGGGCGCGGGGCGGCCAGTCCCGCGGCTGCTCCGTCGTGGCTGTGCGGCTGCCCCGCCGGGCTCCCGGGGGTTCCGCGCGCTGCTGCCGCTCCGAGCCGGACTGGGCAACAAATGGGACCCGGCAGCAAGGAGACCTGCCCGCGCCGAACGCCGCCGCCGCCGCCGCTGCTGCTGGAGCCCCGCGGAGCGAAGGAAGGAGGGAGAAAGCTAACGCGGGAGGGGCGGGGGCAGAGAGCCGGGGAGAGGCGGGGGCAGGACCGCGGAACCGCCCCTCGGACAAGCGGGCAGGTAGGAGCAGCCCCGCCCGCCGCTCCAAGCCCGGCAGGCCCCCGCGCGCCGGCGCGCCCTCCTCCCGGCGCGTGGGGCCGTCCGCAACCCCCCCTCTCCGCCCCCTTCGGGCCCCGCGGTGGAACGGCCCCGTGTTATGTAAACATAGAGTAAAAGGGAAAGGAAGTTCTTAAAGGAGCAGTTCTATTTTTTTTTTTCCCCTCTCGCTTCCTTCCCCAAACTTAAAGCAAAAGGTTCTCAGCCCCCGCAGCCCAGTTCTCTAGCTGCTGAAGGCTGCACTGGATCCCGGAAACGCAATAGTCAAGGTTCCTGAGTCTAGCCTAGCAGTCCCCGGTTCCGTTAGATGTAAAAAAAGAACTTCCTCTCGGGGTTAGAGAGCATTTGCTTTCCCGTGTCACTGTAGAGCGGCAAACATCTGGAGGTGCTGCGTTCACGCGCCTAGGTACCTCCTCCTTCAAAACCAAGTCTTTCAAAGCTTGAAGACATTTAGAAATTTGCACGGTTTTTGCTAAGTTGTGCTGAATTAAAGGAGTTTTGAGTTTTGAAAGCATTTGGAGCACCCTGCCAGTGTATAGGATATAGTTAACCCGATTTGTGGTCAGCAGGGTTCCACATGGTTTAAAAAAGAAAAAAAAGTTGTTGTTTTAATCCATACTCCATCCACTTTTCCCATACCATCTCTCACTCCCCTAAGAAATTTAAGAGGAAATTACCTGGGTGAAATTTATAGTGAATATAAATGTTCCTTTATTACCATAATTTAGTCAACGCACTGTGTTTGCTTACAACGCTCTTCTAAATAGTTACTACTATGGCTTTAAAATGGTTTACAGTGTAATAGATTTACTGACTGCTGTTTTTCATCATGCAGGATTTTATTGTTTTACCATTTATTAAGCACTCGTAACATGCTAGAAACTCTATATTATTGCCAGTCACTGTCTCCCAAGACTTAAATATTTAGAGAAATACTGCAAAAACTGCCCTATGTATAAACAATGACTGATTAGCCATGACCCTAAGGAAAGGGCTAGGAAAAAAAATAATCACATCTGTAATCTTCCATCCTGCCCTTCAACACCCTTTGCGTAACATTCTCTGACAGGTACAGCGACATGATGCTTCAGAAAATTTTACTTTGGCTACTAACTGATTTTTTAAATTGAGGCTTTAGAAATAAATTATTTCAAAGTAACTATAGCCACACCCTTGGTAAGCCAAACACACAAAAAAATTTAAACCATTTAGTTTAAATTAACCAGTAGTTACAGTTAAGTATAGAAATTCTATACTTCATCTGAATACAGCTATTCTGCATATTTTATATATTCTCTGTATCTTTTAATATGTATATTCTGTTGTGGTTTTAACCCACAAGCCTTCACTAACAGGTTAAATGTTTTCTCATCACTAGTGTTTTGATGTGAATTTCCGTCTGAATTTTCTGTTTGATTAATGCTACCTTCATCTATGTACTCTATGCTTCTACTTACCATATAGATGTGTGACTAGCAAAGATCTATCAGACTCATGCGGTGGTTACACCGTTCCCTATTATTATAGTACTTGGCTCTGTCATTCTAACTGCTCCAGGCTTGTTCTGTTGCTGCTACCGCTCTCTAGGCTACAATTACCTCCTCCCTCCTTCTCTCTTGGCATACTGTGCTTTTGTGCATTGCATTACACTATTCTGGCTCCATTTCCTCCTTGCTGTGCTCTGCATCTGCTCTTAGGAAGATGGAAACAAATATTTATTAACCTCCTACTAAGTATTCCAAACCCTAGGCTGAGAGTTTCCCATAGGACATCCCAGTCTTTGCAGGTTCTCCATTCTTGCTGACTGCCCATGGCACCCCTGACTTTCAGAGGTGCAGAGCTCTTTCTGTTTTCCCAGCATGTCTTTGAGCATGTGCATAGTTCTGGATCAAGTCTGTCTTTATCAGAATTATTTAGGAAGTGTTGCTTTGAATGAGGTGGGGGTTTTTGTTTTTTGTTTTCTTGTTGCTATTGTTTTGTTTTTATCAGTGGAGACTTTTAATCTACACAGCTCAGGTCGCTAGAACAGTTTTGTAAATCACTCTAAGACCCCGAAAGCCTCAGGAATGTATGCAGGGACCAGGAATGGAAATCCAAATGAGCACATGAGCTGAGTGAGGACTGTGGCAAATTGGTGAGCCAGGCCATCTAACATGAACGTCCATCATTCATCTCCAGCATATGGTTGCCATGTGACGATAACAGCTCACTATTGCTAACTTTAACTTTTTAAAAGCCCGAATTCTGAATTTTATGCCATATCTCCCAATTTTGAACTGTCAAACAACTCATTCAAGTTTGTTTGTCTTTTTTTAAACGCAGCATGGGCCCACTAAAACTGTATCTATTTTCTACACTGGGCTCAAGCTCCGCAAATTTGCATTCTCTGATTTCCAGGAAACATATAGGAGTATAAGTAAAAGAACACTTTTAAGTGGCATCAAATGGCAGGGATAGGAGGGGAGCAGAGTGATAGGGCATAAATTTAACTTTTTCAGAGAGTCAGTGACTTCTGTGCCTTTAGAAGGCAGCTTGCTCCTTTCTCTCTCCATCCTTTTTGAGTTTTCTGCTCACAACTTAACGGCAATTAGAATTTTACCCCTACCATCCCTAGCTAATGTTAGGAATCTGATTGTAGCATGAATTTATCTCTTCTTGAATATAATTGTTTAGTTAGTAGTTTCAGGCTGGTGGGACAATCTGGTTATGCCATCTGCCAACCCACAGTGGGTTGGACTGACCTAGCTGCCAAGGAAGCCCTGCCCCTTCCCTCCCTGCTTACCATTCTATTTACATCTCCTGGAGAGGATGACCCACACACAGTATCCCAGAGGGAGATGATAATATTTCTTGGGCTACCAAAGGCCATATGTTTACTGCACAAATAAATAATGTAAGGCTTTCTCTTGATTTCTCCCCCTGTTGTATCTACCTCTTCTAAGTTAGACTGAAACATTCAGGGAAGAAGTTTGCTTGTCTTAACCATACCTGGAACAAAGCCAATCGAATACCTTTGATTAGATAAGAATCTAATTTTTGGTCATTCTACCTTACGTGTTTATCTTTGCAAAGACGTAAAGAGCAAGATGATACTTTAAAAATATATATCTTTAGGGGCACCTGGGTGGCTCAGTTGGTTAAGCGACTGCCTTCAGCTCAGGTCATGATCCCGGAGTCCCAGGATCAAGCCCCATATCAGGCTCCCTGCTCCACAGGAAGCCTGCTTCTCCTTCTCTCACTCCCTCTGCTTGTGTTCCCTCTCTAGCTCTGTTTCTCTCTGTCAAATAAATAAATAAATAAATCTTTAAAAAATATATATGTTTGGAAAAATTGGTCTTTTCTTTCTCATGAAACCTTAGATCACATTCCATTTAAAAATTATATATGTAAATATTTATTAACATACATATAAAATATATATTTAATATAAAGTATTTATATAATAAATTAAATAGATAATACTGTAGGTTAAATATATCTTCAATTCTTATTTTAAGTCATCCATGGTGTCATTCATGGTGTCATTACCCAGAAATACCCCTATATAACATTTTTTGGCCAATTTCCATCACTTTTTTTATTTTTAATATTTTGACATAGTAGTGATGATGTGTAACCGCCCTTTATATCATTGTTATCCTCCCTTTCATTATATTAATAATATATAATATTTACACTATCGTATTTCATATATTATATAATTATATTAATATTATATTGTGAGTAGTTTTCTCTTGTTGATAAACCTCATAAACATTTTTGCTGGTTCATCACATGTGTCAACATCTATTAACCATTCCTCTCTCATGGAACCTTGGGAAGATTTCTACGTTTTGGTCTTAATAAATAATAGACATATTTACATTTGTTATTACTGCATGAGAAGAGATTCCTACAAGTAAAATTATTACATCAAAGGATATAAACACTTTTAAGACCCTTTGATGAAGATTTCCAAAGTGTTTTCCAAAATGGTTATGCCTGCCAGTTTATACTGTAACTAGCAGCGAATGAGAGAGCCTGCCTCAGGGAACCCTTGCTAATGTGACAGGTGATAATTTTTTATTTGCATTTCTTTGATTGCTGTTGTGAGGTGCCTTCACTTGTTTTATTGTGGTAAAAAAAAAAAAAAATGCGTAACACGAGAGCTGCCCTGGACGAATTGAGAGTACTGCAGAGCACTGTTAACTCTAAACACAGCTCGCCCAGCAGATCTGTGGAAACTTTTTCATCTTACGTCACTGAAACTTCATACTCACTGAAGAGCAGCTCCTCATTTCTCCCTCCTCACAGCCTCTGGTGATGACCGTTGCACTTTCTCTTTCCGTGAGCCTGATGATTTTAGATATGTCATAGTAGTGCAATCATGCATTATTTCTCTTTCTGTGACTGTCTTGTTTTTTAGCAAGCTGTCTTCCAGGTTTACCTATGACATAGCATATAACAGGATTTCCTTCCTATGGCTGAATAATATTCATTGCGTGTCTATGCTACATTTTTAAAAAACTATTTCTTTGAGCAAGGGGAGGGAAGAAGCAGAGGCAGAGGGAGAAGCAGGCTCCCCACTTAGCAGGGAGCCCGATGCAGGACTCCATCCCAGGACCCTGGGATCATGACCTGAGCGGAAGGCAGACACTTACCTGACACCCAGGTGCCCAATGCTACATTTTTTTTAACGGATTCATCTCTCAGTGGATATTCAGGTTGTCTTCACTACTTGGCTATTGTGAATAATGCTGCAATGAGGAGGGAAGTGCAACTCTCTTCAAGATCCTGATTTCAATTATTTTGAGTCAATACCTGGAAGTCAGACTGCTAGATCATATGGTAGTTCTATTTTTAGTTTTTTGAGGAAACTCTATTTTATTTTCCATAATGGCAGTACAACTTTCCATTCTCACTAGCGGGACACCAAGGTTCCCCTTTCTCTATAACCTCCTCAACATTTGCTATTTTTGGGGGGGAGGGTGTTGATAATGAACATCCTGACAGGTGTGAGGTATCACATTGTGGTTTTGATGTGTGTTTCCTTAATAATTAGTGATGTTGAATATTTTTTCATATATCGATTATATTTGTTTATCTTCTTTGGAGAATTGTCTATTCAGTTCCTTTGCCCACTTTTTAAAATGGGTTCTTTTTTTTTTGCCATTGAGTTATAGGAGTTTTTTATATTTTTCAGATATTAATTCCTTATCAGATACAGTGTTTGTAAATATTTTTTCCTATTCTATAGGTTGTCTTTTCACAGTGTTGATTACTTCCTTTGCTGTGCAACAGCTTTTTAGTTTGATGTAGTCCCATCTGTCTACTTTTGCTTTTGCTGCTTGTGCTTTTTGGTGTCAAATCCAAGAAATCATTGCCAAGACCAATATCATAAAACATTTCTCCTTTGTTGTCTTCTAGGAGTTTTACAGTTGCAGGTCTCAAGCTCAAGTCTGTAATCCATCTGGAGTTGATTTTTTTGGATGGTGCAAGATAAGGGTCCAAATTCATTCTTTTTCATGTGGATATCCAGTTTTCCCAGCACCATTGAGTGAAGAAGCTGTCCTTTCCCATTGTGTAGTCTTAGCACTCTTGTCACAGGCAGGTTAGCCGTATTTATGTAGTTTCGTTTCTGGACTCTGTTCCATTGGTCTATATGTCTATCTTTATGCCAGTATCATACTGCCTCGATTACTGTAGTTTTGTAATATGTTTTGAATCAGAAAGTGTAAGACCTGCAGCTTGTTTTTTTAAAGATTGTTTTGGCTATTTGGGGTTCTTTGTGATATCATATGAATTTAAATTTCTTTTTCTGTTCTGTAAAAAATGCCATTGAGATTTTGATAGCTTGTTTTGTGTAATATGGACATTTTAAAAATATTAAGTCTTCTAATCCATGAACAGGAGATGTCTTTCCATTTATTTGTGTCTTCTCTCATTTCTTTAATGTTTTCTAGTTTTTATAGTGTAAAACTCTTGTCTCATTGGTTATATTTATTCCTAAATATTTTATTCCTACTAATGCTATTGCAAATGGCATTGTTTTCTCTGTGTCCTTTTCAGATTGTTCATTGTCGTTGCACTGAAACACACCCAGTTATGGTATACTGATTTTGTATCCTGCAATTTTATTGAATTCTTTTATTTCTTCTAACAGCTTTTTTTTTTGGTAGAATTTTTATGTGTATGTACATATATAAGTTCATGTCACCTGTGAGCAAAGATAATTTTACTTCTTTTCCAACTTGGACCTTTTCTTTTTTTTCTTGCCTAATTACTCTGGCTAGAAATTGCACTACTGTATTGACTAGAAGTGACAAGAGTGGGCATCCTTGTCTTGTTCCCGATCTTAGAGAAAAAAACTTTTCATTTTTCATCATTGGGTATGATGTTAACTGTAAGCTTTTCATCTGTGGTCTTTCTTATGTTGAGATAATTTTCTTTTATTCCTGTTGTTTTTTTTTTTTTAATCAAGAAGTTGGATTTTCTGCATCAATTGAGAACATCATGAAATTTTTATCCTTTGTTCTGCTAATATAGTGTTGAGCCGTGCTTGTATACTATAAATAGATCTCACTTGGTCATGGTGTATGATCTTTTCAGTGTGCTGTTGAGTTCAGTTTGCTAGCATTTTATTGGGAATTTCTTCATCTATATTCATCAGGGACATTGACCTGTAGCTTTCCTGCAGTGTCTTTTTCTAGCTTTAGTATCAGGGTAATACAAGCCTCATAAAATGAGTTTGGAATCAGGATAATGATGTTTCCTTTTGTTCAATTGTTTTGGAAGAGTTTGAGAATAATTAGTATTAACTCTTTAAATGTTTAGTGGAATTCACCAGTGAAGCCATCTTCCTGGAATTTTCTTTGTTGGAGGATTTACATTATTAATTCATTCCCTTTACTTGTGTTGGTCTGTTTAGATTTTTGGTTTCTCTCCAATTCAGTCTTGACAAGTTACATGTTCCTAGAAAATTTTCCATATCCTTTAGGTTTTCTTGTTTGTCGGTGCAGAATTATTCTTAGTACACTCATAATCCTTTTTATTCTGAAGAATTATTAATAATATCCCCTCTTTTATTTCTGATTTTGAATCTTTCTTTTTTCTTAGCTAGTCTAGCTAAAAACTTGTGAATTTCATTGGTATTTCTCAAAAAACCAACTCCAAGTTTTGTTGAGTTTTTTCTATTTTCTATTTTGTTTATTTCTGCCCCGATCTTTATTGCCTTCCTCTGACTGACTTTGGGCTTGGATTGTTCTTTGTTTTCTAGTTCTTGGAGGTATAGAATCAGGTTGTTTATTTCAGATTCTATGTCTTTTTTAGTGTAGGCATTTATCATTATAAAGTTCCCTTTTAGTACTATTTTTGCTACATCCTATAAGTATTGGTATGTGGTACTGTGATTTTCATTTGTCTCAAGATATTTTGCAATTTCCCTTTTGATTTCTTTTTTGCCCCATTGATCATTCAAGAATATGTGTTTCATTTCTAAATATTTGTTAATTTCCTAATTTTCTTTGCTATTGATTTCTAGTTTCATTCCACTGTGGTCAGAAAAGATAGGAGTATGCTTTTATTCTCCTTAAATTTGTTACGATTTCTTCTGTTATCAAACATGTGATCTATCCTGGAGAAGGTTCCATTTGTACTTGAGAAAAAGGTGCATTCTGCTGTTGTTGGGTGGAGTCGTCACTTTTTTTTTTTTTTTTTTAAAGATTTTATTTATTTGACAGAGAGAAACACAGCCAGAGAGGGAACACAAGCAGGGGGAGTGAGAGAGGGAGAAGCAGGCTCCCTGCCGAGCAGGGAGCCCGATGTGGGACTCGATCCCAGGTCTCTAGGATCATGACCTGAGCCGAAAACAGTCGCTTAACCAACTGAGCCACCCAGGCGCCCCATTTTTTTTTTTTAAGATTTTATTTATTTATTTGACAAAAACACAGCTAGAGAGGGAACACAAGCAGGGAGAGTGAGAGAGGGAGAAGCAGGCCCTTCCCTGAGCAGGGAGCCTAATGCGGGGCTCGATCCCAGGACTCTGGGATCATGACCTGAGCCGAAGACAGACGCTTAATGACTGAGCCACCCAGGTGCCCCTGGAGACATCACTTTTTTAAGCAGCCACGTGGTTGGGCCATATTTAACTTGTGGTCAATACAATTTTAGTTTTTTGTCAGGTGAACTGGTTTTAAGCAGGATGTATCTCATCAGGACCTATACGACTGAATTCTGAATCTCTGTGAAATGTTAAATACTTATTTCTGTTACGTTTCCAACTTGCTGGGTTTAGACAATCCATTGGGTTCTTTTTTTTCTCATCCTTTCAAAGAGGCTTTAATTACTGTAATAATTAATACATATAAGTAGTCAACAATCTAAATAATACAAAAGAGTGAAATATGTTTTAATCCCATTTCATCCTGCCATTCTTCTCCATAGTGGAAACCACTGTTATCAATTTCTTGTGTATCTTTCCGGTGCTATATTTATGTAAATGACATTTAAGAAAACACAGAGAAATGGAAGCACACTAAGCACACTATTCTATGCCTACCTCCTTTCATTGAACAAGGAGACCAGGAAAGGCCTCTTTAAGGAGGCCTTTGAACAGACATTTAAATCCTAAGACAGAGTCACCTATGCAAGATCTACAGAAGACCTGAGAGAACAATGAGATTCCATCTAGAAGGTACAAGTACAAAGGTTAGAAATGAGCTTGGCCTATATTATGAGCAGAAAGAACTCCATGTGGTTTGAACTTACAGAATGAACAGAAAAGGATTATAAAATAAAGTTGGGATGACGTAGGTAGAAGCAGATCATGCAGAGTATCAGGGTAATGACATGAACATTTGATCTACTTCTCTTTGATACTGTAAATCACTGGAGAGTTGGGTATGGTTGTTGACACAATAGAAAACAAAATCAACAATGCTACCTACATAGATATCATGAGACTGTAAAATGCAAAATCAAGGTACACGTTTTAGAAGCTACATTATAAATGATATTTTAATAAAAGAATTTATTTTGCCATTCTTATCCCAGGGCTAGAGTAACTATAGACAATGAAGGGAACTTGTAGCCATGAGATAGCCCTGGAAGAGAGCCTCCCTGCTGTCAATCACCCCAGAGACAGGGACACAAGGAAAGGGTTACACTGATGCAGAAGAAAGGCATCCTAAAAGAGAGGACAAGGGCTAGTTTAGGTGACAGAGACCTCAGTACTACATCACAAATCCCTTTATTCCTGCCTTGGTTATCCCATCTGTGAAAGAGGAATGGTTGTTTCTTGCCTATATATCTCTCAAGGTTTTTGAGAAAATCAAATGGGATGGTGCCTGGGACAGTAACCTGTGGGCTACGAAGCATGCGAACATGTATAGTGTTGTCATTTTTTGAATAAAACTGCAGGAAGAATTTTGTGGAAGGGAGGATGTGGAACTATTAAAAAAATGAATCAATAAATGCGTCAAAAGCTTCCTGTACTTGTTTTATTCAGTCCTTTAATAATAGGTCAATTTGATAAATATTTATTTACTTAAGACCTATTATTCTAAGGTACCATGATCAACACAGCAAATGACCAAGCCACATGTAAGAGAGCAGGGAACTGTGGGCCCCAGGGGCTCACATTTGGGAGGTAAACTCCTAACCCCAAAATGAGGAACAGAGAGGGAGTGTTCAGGACTCTGGTAGCCAGAGTCCACACAGTCTATGGCTGTCCCGCTAATTGTGAGACATTCCGGCTGTAGCAACTATAGCCTTAGGATCTAAACAAGAAATGAATCCAAACGAGAATGGTTTCTAAACTGTAAGGTACTATATACAGTGGCATAACTTGGAGGGAGCCCTAAATGATCAGCTGATATCAGAAAGCTAAATCCAAAATTTTGATCTACTGTTTCATTCACTTTCAACTTGCGAATGAATGTCCATCTGACCTTGAGTTACACTGGATGCATTTGTTTTATTTTTCCGTTTTCACAATCTTTTAAATTTGGCCAATACAATTGCACGTGGGAGGTGACTGGTTGTGTTTAGTTGCAGAGTCGACACATGCGGCTGAGTGACCTAATCTCCACTACCACGTGCCAGTTCACATGAAAAATCCAAGGGCACACTGATACACACAGCTCAGCACAGATGGGACTGACCCTCACAGTCAACAGTTAAAGCAGGAACGAGCACTAGATAGCAGGTAGAAATTATAACTACTCTAAATAATAAGGCAAAGTGGCATTTTTCATTCCTTTTGAAAGACCTTAAACCCAGGTTGCAGCTTATTCACAAGAAAGGGTAATTTAAACACACTAAGACCCACAAAATCAAAAGTGTCAATTCACAAAATATCCACCTGCCTTGTAACTGAAGTTCCTATTAGCCCCTCTCTTTGCTTGGTCAGTGGTCACTTAAATGAGGGGTCTTCCCCTCTTACTGTACTCAATCTTTATGTTGTGATTAGCTAAAATAAACATGCCAGAAATATCTTCAGTTGACCAAAAACAAGCCATAAACACGCAACCGGGGAGTAAAGAATCTTCACCGAACTAACCACATTTATTTCTTCTATGAGTAATGAACATTTTATTACATGTTAAACATTTTATTAACTGCATCCTTGTCTATGTTCAGACCAACAGATGCTGAAAGCAAGTTTTTAAAAAATCAAATCCCTTGCCCTCCCCTCCTTCTCTAAGCATTTTAAAATTCATAATCTTTCTGGCATTTATCACAGACTCACCATATGTTTGCTACTATACATCATATTCAACAGAGAACTTTCTTGCACTCTATAATCTCTTTATAATAAAATCATATGGATATTAAGTTGAAATGTCTATAGCTCTAAGCATATTTTTTCATTCACAATTAGAGATTTTATTCAGCAGCTTTTGAGGATAATGATATACCAGCTATCTATTAGTGCAAAATAAAATACCCCAAAACTTAGTGGCTTCAAACAAAACCCAAAACCGCTCTTGGTCCCATCAGCTAGGGTTAAAGGGTGGGTCATGAGATCTAACACAGCTGCTATGGGAACAAGTGAGAAGGCAGAATGTGAGCTGGGAAAACACCTCCAATTACCTCCTACAACTATAATTCCAGTGGAAAGAGAGAAGAAACATTTGAGTGTAAACAAAATGTTAGAGTATGAAGGAGTTATATTTAGTACTACGTGTGGGATAAAAATGAGTGAGAAGAACATAGCCAAAGAAGATACATGAACGCAAGTAGGCAAGGAACAGTGAAAGGGGCCAACGACATAAAAGGAGAGAAGGAAGTTCATCCCAGATGAGATCTCTGAAAGATGTGAAATGCAGGATGAATAATTCAAACTTGATAGAATCTCGTTGAAGATTCGGATACAAGAGGTGATGGGGGTCAACATGGAGGGAGAGATATTGACATTCCATCACTGAAAGTAAGTGAACAGACAGCGAGTGTCTACCACATGCCAGACCTCGTGCTGGGCCCTGGGACTGTTTGAGTGGTGTAGTTCTGGAGCATCTGAAGGGCATACACTGCCTGGAGGCCTGCCAAGGGATTCTACTCTTGTGTGTTATTACAGAGAGAATGACACTGAAATCCAAACAGCTCAATGGGAAATAAAGGGCAAATCACAGGAGGACATCACCTTTAGTATACAATTTCACTTTTCATTCTTTGGTTTTCTCCACCTGCAATTAAAGATAAAATATGGGTAGTGTTATCCTTCTTTCACAGAATCATGAGAAATGCAAAGTTTGATTTTATTTTAGAGTGTTAAAAAAAAAAAACAACAGTGTCCAACAGAAATTTTGTAGCTGATCATCTTAGGGGCTTCAGTAAGTCTCTATCTCTCGAAGCCTTAGTCTTGAAGTGCAGTAGGTACTCATAATCAACAACATGGACTGAGTCTTTATTATGGGCCAGGTCCTGTTGTACAAGCTTCATACAAATTAACATACTTAATCCTTACAATAACCAGATGAGATAGATCATTATCCCCATTATATAGATGAAGAAATTAAGGCATAGAGAATTTAAGTGCCTTGACCAGGCTTATAGAGGTCATAAACAGTGGAATTGTGTTTTAGACACAAAATATCTGGCTCCAGAAACCACATAATATGCTATGGTGCCTTGTAGTTACTTTTCAAATTTAAAATGTTTTTCTTTATACCTCTTGGAATTATTGGCTGAGTATCCTCTCATATGTCCAGAGTCATTAGCAGTTTGTGTCATACATATACTTCGAGCATGTAGGACCATTTAGTTTACTGGATATACTTCCCTGTCCTAAAGCGACCAGGAACATGGGGCCAAAGAAGCCTCTTCACAGTACACCATCGCAACCAGTCCCGGCCAACCCTCCAGTAAGAGCTGGAAGTTCTTGAGGCCATTTTGCTCTCCCCAAGTGTGCAAGAGAGCCACCAATAAGAGGCTTAATCTGCTTCCTGCCATAGTCTAGGCACCGTGCGCGTGTGTAAGCACACACACGTACGGACACACACACTCTGCTCAGAGGGGACAAGCCATTTGCTCTCCTCATTATCACAGAGGGATTGGAATCTCCAGCTTTCTCCCAGATCACTTCTGCCTTCGCTGCCAGAGAGACTACTGCAGCGAGCCGGCAAGTTTGCCCACATCAGCATGGGTGAGAGAGAGGTCCAAGCTTATTGCTCTGGGAAAGCAAGCCAATATTAAAATGCTTTGCATGGCTGCTAACTCCCCCAATTTTCTCAAATTTCATTACTGGGAGGATCAATGTCAGTGTAATAAATATCAAATTATCAAGTTTCATGATCTCATGTTAAGTTGGCAGCCCTTGGCCTTTTTACATAAACCCAGGATAAGATGGGGCTGAAGTTTGGCCTTCTGAGTTACAAGAAACAGAGATCCTCTCATGATACTCTAAGGAAAAAAAAAAGGAGATTTTGCTACAAATCTCCACATGGATTAAAAGTGGAATTGGGGCAGCTGTGGGGTAGATCCTTTGGAAGAGGCCTGATTTCTAACGTGTTACTACTTTCCTCATTCTCTCTCTAGGTGGGTTTCCTCTGCTGATTCATATTTCTTCCCACTTTGACTTTTGCAGAGCACGCTGGAAATCAAGGGTCTCCATGTCATAT
Organism: Spilogale gracilis; assembly: GCA_004023965.1. NCBI lineage: Eukaryota > Metazoa > Chordata > Mammalia > Carnivora > Mephitidae > Spilogale > Spilogale gracilis. Next base: position 65,344 of record PITA01005146.1, on the reverse strand, counting down.
GGTTCAGCTTCTGCTCCTAATAATACTTCCTGAATTCCTTTCCTTGGCAATTCTTATCACGTTCCTGAGAGACAATACGATTGCCGGTCAATGGGGTGTTCTTTCCTGGTCCAGTCAGCTGTGGTGGTGAGGAAGAGTCGAATGACAGAAAGCTTGACTTGCCAATGGCTCTTGCTCTCTTTCAAGTAGAGTTTGCCTCACTAGAAGCTACTGTGGGTTGGCAGGCACCACATACATATCTAATGTGGGTGGGATATTTGGGGGCTCTGCTGAAACAAGCTTTGGGTAACAGGGCATTAACACTGTAAATTTTACACAAATTAAAATGGCCTCATTGAAACCATTTTTTAATGTTAAAATTTACAGTCATTTCTAGTCAGTCTTTATTTTAATTTTTGTGACATAAGATTATCCATATTTTTTTACAAAGTTAATTCTTCAATAAATTCATGTATTAGTTTTGAAGAAAGCAGATTTTTCAATGAGTAAATTATCAGAGAAAAGTTCAAGGCTACTTACAATCTCTTTTATCTGCTCACGCTTCAAAAAGTGTTCCCAGCTTTTTCAAACCTTTCCCTGGAGTTTGATTTCCACTAACTCCAACCTCACTTTAATTTAGGCCAAATGATCACTACAAATGAAACTGCCAGAAGCAATAAGAAATGTTTGAAGGATTTATCTTTGTTATTTGGTTTCCAACTTAGGATCTACAAGGCCAGGGTTCACAAAATTATCCTCTAAAGATAATTTGTGGGAGAAAAATAGCAGATTCAAAGATGAAGATGAATTTTAGCAATAAAAAGTCAAGTAGTATTAGGTACAAAGAATGAGAATGAATTTTCATCATTTTTAGTTTAAATGTTGTCATGACAATTATCTAAACAAAAACATCTCCTTCTTCCAAAGACAGATTTTCAGGGAAAATTTTGGAAGGATCTTGATCTAGATATATTTATCATTTTCCCTTGCCCACATCCCTTTTTGGAGAATTTTCCTGCTAATGGCCCTAAAGAGTTATGACTTGGTCCCTTGGCAATTGTACCAAGAGTGGTCATGTGACTCAAGCTAGGCTGTTCAAATTATCTCTCCTAGAAATTCTGAAAATTGAAACACAGACTGAATCACCTACATTTTAGGCTCTAGAGCCATAAAGTCATACAGACTTTGTAATAGAATTGACTTCTTGGCCAAATTAAAAACATAGCTAACATCAAAGTTAAATGCAGCTACAGTTATGGGAAAGCAGATTCCAAAAGACCTGTAGGAGAGGCTGATTTCCACAGGGAAGATGGAGCTGTCCTGGAAAGAGAAGTAAAGACAAGATTCTGAGAAAGACCAAGAAAACAAATCTGCCCACAGCTATTTGAGTTCCTATAAGTCCCCCAGAGTCATAGAATTTCTTCAGACTCTTCAGACTTTTACAGTAAATTCCTCTTTACTTCTACCAGCTCGAGTGTATTTCTTTTTCTCATAATGAGGTGAAGATAATTGTTTCTCGTGTGCAACCTTTCAATCTGAACAAAGACCATGTTTAATATACCTCAAGAGACAAAAGGGGATGGTCTCCACCTCTTCCAGTTTTCCCTGGAAAAAAACTGAAAGCAAACACCAAAGCATGCATATCTTAAGTATTTGCACAGAACAGCAGTTTCATCCAAAATGGGATTTGATGAGTAACTTCTGCGACTGAGATGGAACTTTAATAGAAAACCTTTTCCTAATAAGATGGATGATTCAGTCATTTCAGTCATTCAGCAAATTATATTGAGTGTCCACTTATGTGCAAAGTACTGTGAATGGTTCTGAAGCCCTCAAGGAGATTAGGTGAGTTATAAATAAGGTTTCCAGTAGGACTATGAGTAAATCACAGTTATTATATAACATATCTTAGTCCACTGAATGCTAAAGATGATTTCAAATGGAGAGCACTGGGCTGGGGAGTTGGGGGATGGGTCGGAGGCACAAGTGAAAAACCCAGCTCTTTCTTGCTTGAATTTCTTTGGCAAGGGCTTCCAAGTTTAAACAAAGTCTTATGAGCAAGTTTCTGAGAAAACTCTGAAAATGTCAACAGACATCAATTAAAAATGTACTATGTGCTAGGCACTAACCAAACACTAAGATGAAAAAGGCTTGGCTCCTTGTCAAAGAGCTTTTGTACTAGGAAGTGAACTAAAATAAATACATCCAATTGCTTTTATATCCTCTTATATGACATGAGATACATCATTTGCTCATTAGCTTCCTATTTGTATTGATGCTGAATGTTATGTTGGTGAATTCTGTAACTGTTTAAGAACTTTGTGTCTTCTCCTTGATCTCTTGTCATTAGTCTAAATTCTATCTCATTAGGAACAGATGTGACTTCAAATAATGTCATTATACCTTGATAAGAGCATTATAACCGAAACCCCTCAATTTGTGGATGAAGCCTAGGAAAGTCTGCTAAGTCCCAACCGTGAAAAACATAGTGTCAGTCTTCAAGTCATGATCTGTTTCATGCCATTTTTGTTGTTGGAGGAAAGGGCAAATAGCATAACCCTCTGAATCCACAGATCGTGAGTGAGTGAAAATATCAGTTGTCAGCCCAGGAAACAAGTCAAAAGAGAGCAATCTAGCACAAGAGCTGGAATTTTCAGTCACATTAATAGCATAAAGTAGATATACAAATATCTATGGATTCCAATATCAAATTGCCTCTTTCTTCCACGGCAGCTCAGGAAACTCTCCTAGAATCTGTGAAGGGCCTCAGCACTGTTGGGGCTAGAGACTAAGAGGGGAGAAGCACAAGATGAGGAAATATTTAGAAAGCATCTTGCAGATGCATCGTCCTACCTAAGTGCTCCATAATCATGATGTTATGGTTGAGTGCCTATCAAATTATAGCTGAAGACCAAGTCAAACACAGGCCTTTTCAGAGCAGTTACTGCTTGCTTAATGATCCGATAGGGCAAAGGATAAATTCTCAAAAATGTCAGGTATTCAATAAGGCGTATTCTTAGAGGAGAAAAAAAAATCCTTCCAGAATTCAGGCTTTATTATCTAAGGTTAAAGTCATGGTTCATGTCCAGCAGGAATTTATAAAGATAAACACAAATGTGGTGGTATTGGTCCCCAAAGCTCCATAATCAAACTAAGAGATTTTTAGCTGCTGTGAATCATTCAGCTATGTCCTCCAAATGCCATGCTACTGAGAAGCAAAATGCTCCAACATGAACGTTTTAGATGGGATTCAAATGGACCCGGACACAAAAACCTTCGAGAGGAGGTAGACTGGAGCTACACAAAGACGGGAAGAGCAGACAAATTGAGTAAATTAAGTAATCAATCGGAATTCCAGAGCCACCACTTGCCAGCGCTGTGACTTTGGACACGTGACCTCACATTTCTGAACCTCCATTAGCTCTTCTGTAAGATGGCGGTAGTAATGCCCGCCTCACAGGGTCACCGTGAGACTCAAGAGAGGGGATAAGAGGTGCGTAAATCCCTGGCATGGGGTGGCTGAGCAATAAGTCTTGGTCCCCATTCCCCAGCATGGCCTAGAAACAGACGTCAATGTACAGTTGACTTTTCATTTCACTTTCTTCTCCCATTGGGTTGGGAAGACCGCTCAGCGGAGTGGCTGAAGCATGCAGCACGTGAATCTGAACCACCGGGGATCAAGGGCTGGATTTATTGATTTCTAGCTGTGTAACTTTGGGCTAGTTACTTAAGCTCTTTGTAACCCAGTCTCCATAGAGGATGAACTGATTCTTACAGATACCTGGGAAGATGTCAGGTACACAGTGAGGATTTGGTCACTGTCATTACTACCCTTGTTGTGAACTGTGTCCTGGATAAAATACGTAGTCCTTCAGGGCACTTATTCCAGTGAAGTTTGGCTCTCCGGTTGTCATCCCATGGATAATACACATTTTGAACCACTGGGGCATTTCTCGTTCTCATGGCAGATTGTTATTTTTCCAACGGTGATTGCAATAGTAAGTCCCATTTCGTGGGCTCCTCTGTGATGTGACCTGCCGCTTCTCCATCAGCAGGTGGTGTCCTCCTCCCCTTGAATCTGGGTGGGCTTCTCACCGCTGTGGCCAAGCAAGTGTGGTTGGAATGATGTCATGCGTCACAACAGGTGATCCAGATTCTTCTTTGTTCGCTGGGACGCTTGCATTTGGGTCCCTGAGGCTGCCATGCTGTGAGGAAGCCAAACACATGGAGAGGACACACATAGGGGCTCCTGTCAGCGCTCATCAAGTCCCAGGTGTGCCACGAGGGAGCCCCAGAGGATTCCAGCCTCCAGCCTTCACGGCACCCTCAAGTTTTAAACCTTCTTTGCTGAGATCCCAGACACCCAGCAGAATCAACATAACACTGTGTGCCCTCTCCAAATTCCTGATCTGTACAATCCATGACCATATTAAAAATGTTGTTTTAAGTTACTGTATTTTGAGGCCGTTTCTTAGGCAATTAATTGGAACACGAGAAATTTCCATCATTTTAAAACTTTTCTGGGGTTAACATGTGAGAAAAATTATTTTTCAGTGAACACAAAATACGGCCTTCTTCATGGAAGTAACCTGAAAAATTGAAATTTCAAATCATATATATTTGTATGAATTGACAGGCAAGGAAGGCCTGGATCTGGTGTTTATACATTACACGTCAAAAAGGTTTGCATGGTTTCCCTCCCCCAACACGTGTGCAATTATTTTTCTGGAACCAAAATTCCCGAGAAGAAATTCCTTTTTTGCAACTGGAGCAACGAAGTCTTTCTGGTGTTTCCTTACTCTGAAATAGAAATCAAACAGCTGTATTCAATTATTGCTGAGCATTTCAAATAACGAGCGGTCTCAGAATCATTCTGAAAATGACCCACACACCTTGTGAAGGTGGCAAAAAAGTCCCTATCGACCGCATTTGCACGCGCATCTGCACTCCTGCTCACCAGCTCCCAATGCATGGTATCACTGTGCAGGCCCCTATTTTGTAAGTTGTAACACTTGCAGCTAGATAGAGACACAAGACACTCCAAGACAGGGTTTGTGCTATGTGAAATAAGGACACAGAATCCCATTTTTTAAAGGAAGCTTTCCGAGGAACAGCCATCTGTCCCTGTTGTGTGTGCATGTGAGTTTTTTTTCCCAAGCTATCCTGATTTCAAACCAGACATGCTCGAAAGAGCTGACCTGAAATATTTCCATACTGTCAGCTTCTGCAACCTTCTCGAGGGCGGCTGCATTCTGTCCCTTGGGTGTTTGAGAGAGGCTGTGGGCTGACAGCAAAGGACACAGAGGCTGGGGTACTGGGCAGCGACAGATGCGTACCTGCCACATGGTCTGAAAAGTCTCCAGTTTCATTTCTTAGGTCTCTGAGCCTTTCTTCCTCTTAAGAAGCTTCCTTTTGCACGGACCCCTCCCTATTTCCTCCTGTGTAAGTGGCTTGCCCCCATCACCTGGGGCTATGGTTTCTGGCAAGAGCTTTGCTCTTAAGAGACAATGGGATTTGATTTCTGGCTCCCTCACCTCCTGGCTGTGTGACTTTGGGCAAGTTACTTAAAGTCTCTGGTCATCCACCTTGTAACCCTAAAAGTGGAGGCAATAATATACCCACCAAGCAAGATTCTTATGAGAGTTAAAGAAATAATGCATAAGCAGACAGAATAGTGCTTAGACTATAACTGAATGTTCACTCCATATTAGCTGTTATTTAGAATAAATGAATATATATCAGAGATATTAGAACAAAGAAGAACTTTAGACTCCAGACCCGCATTCTAGGACATCCTTTGGATTTCAGTTATTTCCAGAAGTGCTAGGAATAGGCACAGCTATTGAAGTCAATGAAAGTAGTTCCGGAAATCGCCTAGGATCGTGCTGATGGGCTTTGTCAAGGTCAGGCCCCTACCTTGGATCACGTGTTACTAATTTAAGAGGTGCTATGTGTTAGTTGCAGCTTCCATCAGGATTAGGCAGTGAGAATGGATGGCCCTTAACTTGGCCCCTCTCTAGAAAGCATCCTCCCAGAGGCTTAGGAGACCAGATATACCCTTAACTTCCGTTCTCCATCATGAGAAACTCTCCTGACAGCCTATTAATAGTGTGCACATATACCGCCGCCTGCCCCAGGGGTTGGGCCCCTAATTCCAAGTATGTTCTTTAGGGAGAGCAGTGTATCTCATCTCATATTCACATAACAGGCCAGACGGAAAATACGGGTGGCACCAGTGTGCCAAAGGGGCACCCGAGTGGTTTTGTTTGTGACACGCAGCAGTGCCCATCAGGGCTCTGGGAATGACCGTGAGGAAGGTGACGGGATTGTTGTCTTTCACTTCTCAGTGTGCTTTTCTTCCCCCGTGCCCCTTCCCTCAGTGCCAGGATCCTCAGTACACCCCCAGCAGTACTCCACTCTCATCTTCCCTCCCCCGAAACATCCCAAGCTCTAAAAGACTCTCCCTAGGTTGTCAACAGAGCAATGCTCATTATTTTTTACAAAGATTTGTCCTCTGGTTAGACGAATTCACAGTAAGCTGTGAATGACCTATCAGTCCTGGGACTTAGAAATTTAGTGCAGTTGGCTGGATTGTGGTCTACCCCCCAAAATATGTCCAAGGTCTAACCCCTACTACCTGGATGTGTGACCTTATGTGGAGAAAGGGTCTTAGTAGCAGCAGTGAGGGATTTGAGATGAGATTCCCCCTGGGTGAGCTGAATGGGCCATAAATCTAATAAGTACCCTTATAAGAAGAGGACAGGGAAGACAGAGTCAAATATTGGAATGAGGCAGCCACAGCCAAAGCACACCGGGATCTACCAGAAGCTGAAAGAAGTAAATTGGGGTTCTTCCTAGAGCCGTCAGAGGGAGCATGGCTAGCTGACACCTTGATTTTTGACTTTGATCCTCTCGAACTGTGTGACAGTACATTGCTGTTGTTCAAAGTCACCCAGTTTGTGATCATTTTCTTTTTATGGCAGCCCAGGAAAATGAGTACACCCAGTCACCCCACCCCAGCACGGTTGTTCTGAGGCCCACTGAGTCTGGAGTGCTTCCCTGTGCATTATTTTAATGAACCTTTGCAAGGAGAGCAAAAGTAAATACTTAATCTCGCCTTGATGGGTAAAGAACCGGAAGTGAAGAAAGGGTCAGCAACCTGCCCTCGCCACAGAGAGAGGACGCAAATAGTTCCTTCTGTGCCTTTCTGTGCCATCGGTTTCCAGATTGCTGTTGGTTTTATAATGCACTTTTAACGAGCAAAAAGGTGCCACTGATCCCTTCTCCTTCCCTCACTCTGCCACTGTGTCTGCAGAGCACAGGGCCCCTGAGCCCGGGCTTTCACACGGTGGTGGACTCCGAAGAGGGAAGGAAGCAAGGCTTCGCGAAGTACCATAAAACGTAAAAACACAGTTTTTATGGTTTTCCAACTTCCCTTTGCATGCATGCTCAACCAATACCAGACCTTGGCCCTTCTCTAATTTATGAATGAATGCTTTAGTAGTGCTGTTAATTCCATCATCATCTGTACTTTATACACATATGTTTTTAATTAAATGATATTATCAAATTGCAGTCACAGTTCTCCATCCTTGAATTTTTAATAGCAATTATGTCTCCAGTTACATCTTTCAATATGTTTCAGAAACATTTTCTTTCTGGGGGATTCACTAGCATCTCCTTAACTTTTCCACAACAATCTGTAGATGACAAGAGCTTGCACACTCGTAACTTAGAGGCTCCAGGCACCTGAGATATCAGCAACAAAACATCACTGTTGCCTCCTTGTACTTGTCCTTCTCATCTACCTCAGGAACTGTTTAAATGTTTTAACATCTTTGTAAGGCTGGGAGGTGCTGAAATTGCCACGTGTTTATTGAGTGGTCCCCCTGGATCTGGCACTGTATTCCAGTTGCCGTTGAAATAAGCCAGAAATTCAAACTCTGGATTCTCCATGTCTCACATATTCAAATTTAGATGAACTTGGCTACAAAAAAAAAAAAGTTATGCCATCTTCCTTGAGATGAAAATACAAATCATGCAGCCCTTTAAACTGATAAAGCCAGCATGGAGAGACAGAAATCATTTGGTCCTTTTTATTTTCTCTGGATTTGAGGGAGATTTGTTTACAGTGAAAACTTAGTTTTAGGTATTCTAGCAGCTCTGAAACTTAATGGAGTAGGAGAGAAAGACAGGAGAGAGAGAGAGAGTTACACAAGAGGGAAATGGTACACTTTGCCAGTGCTTGAGATGACAAACTACTTTAGTTTTTCTAACAGTATGTCACAGAAATAAAATTCATTGGAGACTGGCCGAAACCAGCCAGCCAAGCCCTGGGGGGAGGGGGGGCTGGCACAGGTGAGACTGTCATCTGAAATGTGTGCTAAAAGTCAAAGATGGAAAAAATAAGGAACCAAAACCAAGCACTGAATGCTAGAAAGAGTCAGAATGCTCTATTTCTGATTGCCTTTCTTTTGAGCCAAGCTTTCTTAGTTTTTCTTGAAAAGAAATTGAAAATCAATCCAGTACACACACTACTCTTTAGCTCTTGTAACTACAAAGTGTGCATTCAGTACAAAAGCGGTATTGCTGTGAATAAAGCCATTAAGAAATGCTAAATAGGGGACCCCTAGGTGGTTCAGTTGGTTGAGCAGTTGAGTGTCTCTTCGGGTCAGGTCATGATCTCAGGGTCCTGGGATCAAGCCCCTGTCCAGCTCCCTGCTCAGCCAGGAGCCTGCTTCTCCCTCTCCTCCTAGCTCCTGCTCTCTCTTGCTAGTTCTCTCTCTCTCTCTCTCTCTCTCTCTCTCTCTCTCTCAAATAAATCAATACAATCTTAAAAAAAAAAAGAAAAGAAATGCTAAATGGGATGGGGAGTCAGGAGAGATGAGAAGAGAAACAGGGGAACATAAAAAGTTATAGATCTTGCGGTGCCTGGGTGGCTCAGTAGTTAAGCGTCTGCCTTCATCTCAGGTCATGATCCCGGAGACCTGGGATCAAGCCCCGCATTGGGCTTCCTGGTCAGCGGGAAGCCTGCTTCTCCCTCTCTCACTCTCCTTGCTTGTGTTCCCTCTCTAGCTGTGTTTCTCTCTGTCAAATAAATAAAATCTTTAAGAAAAAAAGTTATAGATCTCATAAAAGTAAGTCTTTAAAATAGCATTTTCAGGGCACCTGGGTGGCTCAGTCAGTTAAGCCCTGGTTTCACATCAGGTCATAATCTCAGGGTCCTGAGATGGAACCTCATGTCAGGCTCTGGGTTGAGTGCAGTTTGCTAAAGGTTCTTTCTTCCTCTCTCCCTCCACCCTCCACACCTCTCTCTCTCTCAAATAAATAAATAAATCTGTAAAAAAAAAATAGCATTTTTCCTTTAACCCAGCAGGATTAGGAAAATCTGTACTTGAAAAACACTTGAATTATAAATGTCATGTTGCAATATTTGCAAAGAAAATTGATTTACATGAGGACATTGAGAGAGGACTTCCACGTATTTCTTCTCAATGATTTTGCGCCGTAGCATCTAAAGCCACTTGGTTGCTGGGTCCAGGCTTTTGAGTACCTCAGGCTATATACCGCCACGGGGAGATGCTCCACTCTTACGATATGAAGGTGTTCATTGACAGCTGGATGGGAGCTTGGAGGTGTTAACTAAGGAGGTTCAAAGACTGTAACATGTACCTTTACTTTTATTTTCTTTGAGGAAGCAAGAGGGTCACATTGAGCTTCTAATTGTGGAACAGAAAGGACACGACAGCTAAGAGTTTGAAAGGACAGTCTGAGGAATTTAAATTGGTTGTCAAAGAGAAAATTTCTTACAAAAAGCTAGGGATGTTACTTAAAAGACCTTTGAATGACTGACTGAAGCCTTGCCCATGGTGGCCATCTTGGCTTTCTCTCCCAGTCATGGGATTCTATAAAACAGAGCAACAATGCTCTATACAGAGGCAGGGAAAGATCGTGACCATATGCTTACACTTTGGAACCAAAGAGATGAAGGTTCAACTCCCACATCTTCTACTTGACAGCTTATTAAGCCAAGCAAGTTATGTAGCCTTGTTAAGTTTTAGTTTCTTCACTTGTAAAAGGGTGCCAATAATAATAGTGTATAACCGCACAGGACTCTTGTGAGAACAAATGATGTAATGTGTAAGCAATCCTGAGCCTTGTGTCTGGAACATAGCAAATATTTAATAAATAGAAGCTAGTATTTTTGCTACCATTATTATAACTTAACAGAAACAAGATAACAGCCCAAAGTATTTCCTTTTTCTTTTCATGTGTATTCCATGCCAGTGGGATATAATAACTAATAAGGATAACTAGTATAATACTACAGTCACTGTCCAGCCTGTCACTACTTCAAGTACTTCAGGAATCGCAAATGAACGTCTCCTCAAGCTGACCACACCTTTCATGTCCTGGCTGACTTTGAACCCACAGCTACACTATTAACCCAACCTGTTGCATTCTATGACACTTCAGTGGGCCTACATCAGCTTGGGCTTCATATCACCAGGAACACACTACCTTTTTGTTGCTAATTTGCAATTTCTCTCCGGTCTTAGGGCTTTCAAAATTGGACATGGTCAATTTCATTACTAGTGGTCTGTGGAGTCAATTTTAAAATCATTAATCTTTGTAAACTCAAAGGTACACCCATCAGCAAAGATTCTTGCAGAGTTTTCATTATTCTGGGCTGCAGAGTGGAGGGATATACAGGCAAAATCCTTTTCATAGCAATAAGAGCATAATGACTTAATTAACAGAGAAATGGTTATCTGCTGCAAGTGGTACACAACTCTTGCATTCTTACTGGGTTTTTTTGTTTGTTTTTTTGTTTTGTTTTGTTTTTGTTTTTGTTTTTTTGGATGCTGAAAATGAGTTGCTGGAAGTTATTAGAAGCATCCAGCTAATGAAAGCTATGAGAAAAGCTCCAAGAAAAGCCAGGAAGAGATCAGGTGACACGAAAACAATAAAAAAGGGGGGCTCGGTGGGTGGGTAGTGGCGACATCTTGCCCAGTCCTTTAGGAAAAGGTAGGAAAAATAAAAATGTCTGTATGTTCGCTTACTTATTTATTTTTGGAATCCATAGATAGGATAGGAAAAAAGCCACACTGCTTTTGTTTTCTTGTGTGTGTTTTTCTGTGTATTTACTTTGTCCTGGTTTCTAATCCCGGGTAAATATGATTCAACAAGAAAACGTGAGCAAAAAAAAACACAAAAATCAAAACACACACACACACACACACACACACACACACACACACACACACCCAAGCAAACAAACACACAGAGAAACAAGAAGACATGAACTTCCCAGTTCAAAAACCACTGTAAAAACAGGGAGGATCTCCTGACATTTTCTTTGAGAAAAGACAGGCTCCAGTAAATGAGCTTTCGGGGGGACCTGGCTCCCCTACAGCAACAAAAGATGAACAGAAGTAGGTGGAATCAAGGGAAGCTACTTAACCCTGAAGAGCAAACTGTAGACCTCGTTTTCTCAGAGATCTTCTGCAGAGTTCAGGGTTTGAGGGAGAATCAGATTAACCAAGGAAACAGAGAGCTGCTCAGATGTGGGGGGCTCTTTAACCAGCCCCAAGACAAAAAAACATCAGGGACGAAACTCTCTGGTCCCTTAAACCAAACTAAGACACCAAACAAACAACCCTGCTGTGATGAGAATAAAAATCTTCTCCCGTTCATTTTCTCATTACAGACCAGATCGGGGCTCCCTGTGAAAGGGAAGTCTTTGTAAAATTTGATCATCCTTATTTTCACAGCAGATGGGGCCATAGTCGGCCCGAGGCTCCTTGCCGGCAGACACCAGCCAGTCCTGCCACTAATTAGCAACACACCACACTGTTAAATGGCCCTGGCCTTCCATTTGCAGCCAAAGCCACAGTGACCTGCCCTGCGCCACCTGAGACCGCGGGTCAGCCACTCCCTCCGGGAGGCCGCCCCAGCCCCTGCCAAAGCGCCGGCCACAGAGGAAGCCCATGGAGGCTGTGGTTTGCCCTTATTTTCCCATCTTAACTCCACGGAAGGAAATTCTGATTTCTCCAAGATCACTGTCCAAGGAAATGAAGATAGGTCTTGCCTCACCACCCAATTTCTCTTAATATTTCCACTTAATATTTAGTATGGCTCTTTCTCACAGGAAGGAAGTGGGAAGGATATTTTTTCTCTTAAAATAAGGACAAGGGGAGTCTTTTATTTATTTTTCTGCACCCACAGGATCACTCCTAAGAGCACATGCATGTCTTTGTAATTAGTTTTTGCACCATTTGAGGGAGAGGCTATCTGGTCAACCTTTCTGCGGAGCAAAATGAACGTGTGCAGGGCCCACAGCTGCTGTCTGGCAGTGCCTTTGTCCTGGCCTTCTGCTGCTGGTGCCCACCTAGGGGTCCATGGGGATCGAGGCCTCAGGGATTGCCTCTCAGCCACAGAGCCCCCAGCGCCTCCCTGGGTCCCAGGGATATGGCTGGCTCTGTCTAGTCCGTAAAGACAAAACTTGCATTTTAAAATCCCTTTACCAGATGCATTACACTTAAGAGACACATTTCAGCAAATTCAGAAGCTGCACAATGAGGTAGGTAGCTGTTCTGGTCAGAGAGAAAATGCCATTCTCCTTCAAAGTGCGTGCGTGTGTACACACCGTGCATGCACACGCACATGTGTGTGATAACTGGGAAATTTTACACTTACACTTTATCTTAATAGCCGTGTCCAGAACTTTTAGAAGTTTTTTCCTGAAACTGTGCTAAGAACTTTATGCCCATTATCTTATGTATTTCTCAAGACAATGCTGCATGAAATACTAACCTTGTCCTCGCATTAGAGATGATAAAACTGAGATCAGAGAGATTAGTAACCTGCACAAAATCACGCCGTCTAGGGCCATCTGATCCCAGCATCTGAACACTTAGCATGGCTCTTGCCTGCCTGCATTTAGTAAATGGCAAATGACCATCTCCCTAGAACTTTTTGAGAAAAAGCTTACTTTGGATGTATTTGTCAAGCGCATTATAAATAAAGAAAGGGCAATACTGGCATGCCTCAGCCAATCCCTTTCTACAGGTCTTATATACCGGAGGATAGCCAGGGCCGGAGATGAGTCTCTCGTGGAGTTGGTTCTGGCTGTTGGAAATGCTGAAATCAGCCAGAGCAGTTACTTTTGAGACTTTACTGTTAGCCAACCTTCCCTGTAATCGTTTTGGTGACAAATACTCTGGGAGAAAATTTAGTAATCACACACACTGAAAAAAAAAAATTTAGGCAGGCAAATCTTGCATGGAAAATTATGTGAACCTTAGGATTTTTATTCTTTCCTGTTCTTTACTCTTGCCCTCACAGAAGGGATGGTTTAGTGTCATATTCAATCAAGAGGCATTGCCATGAAGGTAGGACAAAGACAAGACTGTTTTGACACTACAGACTTTGATTTTTATTTCCGAGACAAATTATTTATGAGAAAGACCCTGCTTTGGCTACTTCTTTTAATAGATGTGGCATTTCCTGAAGAATCTTCAGAAGCCACTTTCCTACTATTTTCTCCTTAATGCTCAGAAAAATAAAGTCCCTGAAATGAGATAAAGGTCAGTGACCAACACAGACTTGTAATCTCTCTCCCATCTCCCCGCAGGCCGTTAAAATTGTCCTTCTTTATTGAAATGTCGTGCTCGGTAGAGGTCTAAACAAATTGTAAGAGACCATTTATTTAATGGTCTGTCAGCCTAACCAAATCCCCTGGTAGCAGGGCTTCCATTATAAGACCCCGTTCTCATATGCCACGGAGGGGAATTCATCTTCATAGGAGAGAGGAATCTCCTGCGAAAACGGGTCATGTGGGTGGTCCAGCCTCCGCGGTTACACTGTTCCCAGGGTCCCTAATGGCACGGCTACATTACCATATTCATGCCGAATATCTACTGTCTCCTTCACCTTGGGAAATCTCGGCATTGAATTTAATAATAGGACTGATCCTTTATGCAAATACTACCGGTGAATATGGGCTACTTAGCATAGATGCCTTTTCTTGCCATAAGGAGCGTTAGTATTGGAAACACTGCTTTCTGCCAAGAACTCCCGAGTCAGCCTGTCATGAACTATTAATTCAGAGATTCATCTTCTTGTTGGCAGCTAACCATGAAACCCACAAAGTTGTGTTTAATTTGCTCTTGGATAGATGGTTCTCCCCCTTGAACTGTGCGAGAGCAGCACCTAACTGTGGGGGCCTGGGGCCTATCTGTACCAAAGCTGGTGAGCGGTTGGTCCTTTTCATGGCTGGTGATGGTATGGCTGATCCGATCCGGCAGCTGTACCTGAGAGCAAAGACTAGACAAACACAGCTGACTGTACAGGCTCTGGGGGGAGATTTGGCTTTACTCTGCAAACTCAGAGCTTTCTATTAACAAAAGTTAATGTGGTTTCCCAACAGCCTGCTCGTTGGCACAGTAAAAAGATGTGCTACTTTCTTGGCAACTGGAGAGTGTATAATAGCAATGACAAGATTGGACTTGCCTGTATTTTTCTCGTGAGATATACACATGTGGCCTCTTCCATGATGACTCTTTCTTCTTGGGCCAATGGACCAATATGGAGAGGCAATCCACTTCTATTCCAGAGGGCTGGACAGGGTTTCAGCCTGCCTTAGGACAGAGCTTATAGTGTGGCCCAAATCAATCAATATATTGTAATTTTCCTGGTCACAGAAACTGGGACAGGAGATTGTATGTGACTCACTGGATGTTTGCTAATACTCGATGTACAAAAGCTTCGCTATTCTCTACTGTATCCAAACATGGAAGGCTGCACCCTGAGGACTTCTGGAAGACATTTTATGACCAGAGAAGGCCTGTGATTAGAGCTGGTATGGAGGAAGCGGATGTGAAGACAGTAATCAGCTCATGGTGACATCAGGTAAGGCTGAACAAGCCCCATCTAAAGCTGATTTCCCCTGGACTCTCCAGGTTTTATGCAAGTTTTTACAGGGGCTAATTTGGGTTATGCTATCTATCATATAGAACTAAAGCAATCAGAACTAATACAACCTTAAAAATTAACTTACTTCAACAAAATTCAAAGAACATTTATTAAGTACTTTATGTATTGGTGTGGTCAAATTTGCTCTTCATTAGAGTTTTATCTTTTCCTAAAAATATTCTGGGGCCCCAAGGAAGGGGTGTGTGTGTGTGTGTGTGTGTGTGTGTGTGTGTGTATGTGTGTACACACATACACAAGGAAGGGGTGTGTGTGTACACATACACACACACACACACGCACACACAATGGAATATTACTCGGCCATAAAAAGAATGAAATCTTGCCAGTTGCAACAACATGGATAGAGCTAGGGAGTATAATACTACGTGACATAAACCAGTCAGAGAAAGACAAATATCATGGGATTTCACTCATATTGGAATTTAAGAAATAAAATAAATGATCATAGGGGAGAAAAAGAGAGGCAAACTGAGAAACAGACTCTTAACTATAGAGAACAAATGGATAGTGACCAGGGGGGGTTGGGAGGGGAGGAGGTGAAACACGTGGTGGGGATTAAGGAGTCCCCCTGTCCTCATGAGCACCACTATATTGTACACCTGAAACTAATATTACATTGCATGTTCACTAACTGGAACTTAAGTAAAAAAAATATTGTTGGGACCAAAACATTCTAAACACATTCTACCCAACTAATAGAGAATAGAAACAAATAGTTTGCACTGGCGAAGTGTTTTAATTTACTAAGAGCTTTCAGAACCATTATATCACTTGACCCTAAGCAAAATATGAACTAGACAGGACACATTTTATTGTATTATTTTACAGAAAAAAGGTTTAGATGATGTCATGTCCAAAGAATATAGGAGTAGAAACTGACCTTAGCGATCATATGGCACGCCCCACCATGTTACACATACAGACATGGTAGCTCCAAGAGCCTTCCTTAACACCACACAGCTAGTCATTTAATTCATATTTTGGGAAGAAACTTTTGAATTTCTTTGTAAGTTCAGCTGCCACATCATATTTATTACCCATAAATCTCTTACACATGGGTGCTTGAAGTATAGCTTTTTTGCTCAAAAAGAGAAGCCATGTCTCACTCATATGAAAGAAACATTAAATCTAATTCAGTTCACGTTTCTGAGCCCTGGAAATGGGACTGGGTCACAAACTTGACAGAGATTTTCCCATCCATATCCATGACCATAACCAAGACCATAACACAGTGCCTTTCCTCACTGCCCCAAGATGTTATCCTATCACTCTGATATTATAAATCATTAAGGAGTAATGCCACTCAGCCCAAGGTTTCTTGCTTGGTAAATGTGACCACAGTTTTATTCTTAATGTTAAAGCTACAAAATTGGTTCCTTACTGGAAGCAGGAAGCTCTCTGGCTGGAGGCCTATCATCAACACGCAACTAAGAAAAAGCTACCCCCAATAATCTCATTCTTGATGACCATGGGTAAAATTACTGTTAGGTGACATCTCTGGCATGAATTTAAATACTCCAGATCACTAGATCTCTGCCACTTTTCCCCCAAAATGCCTCCTAAAAATTTTGATGATAATCTCTTTGGCTTTTCAAATATATTTAATTAGTAAAATCCATTCATTCAATCTCTCAACAAATACTATGTGTCAGCCTCTGTTTATGGCACTAGAATAAAGTTGTGAACCAAACAGAAGCATCTCTGATCCAGTGGGAAGTTCATTTTTAAAGGGGGACACAATAAACAAGGTTAATAGACTATATAGTTATTGTGTTGAGAAGGGGTTAAATGAAGCAGAAAAGAAGGATAGGTTTACCTGGAATTGTTATATTTGAGTAAATAAGAAAGTGAGGGCTCTGACCATAAGGCTCTCTGGGAGAGGAACAATCCTGGGAGAAGGAACAGCAAACGCAAAGGCCTGGGGAAGGAAACATGTCTCAAGTGTGTTCGAGGAACAGCAAGGTGGCCAGTGTGGCTTCACTGGGGTAACTGAGAGGGAGAGCAGTAGCAAATGGGATCAAGAGGTGAATGGGGCATCATTGCATAGACTTAGCTTTTATTCTGGATGAGAAGATTTTAAGCAAGGAGTGTCATGATTAAACTTCATGTTCTAACACGCTATCTCTGCCTAATGGAGCAAGAAGAATCTGCAGAGGGGCAAGGGTAGAAGGAAGGAAATTATGGCAGTAGTGAGAGATGGTGCAGAGTTGGATCAGGACAGTAGAGGGGGGTGGAGGGTGAATGCTGTATATATTCTGAAGGGAGATCCAACAGCAATTGCTGCAAGATCACGTACAGAGAGTGTGAGAGCAGAAAGAGTCAAGGATGCCCTTCAGCTGGAAGAACTGCTAGAACACAGGGTCCCTACATGGATTATAAGAGAAGCTGATTTCAGGGAGAATGACATGAAAAGTTGGAGGGGCCAGTTCAGCATCCAATTGGAGATGTCAAGTGGGCTCTGGGGAGCTTAAGGGAAAGGTCTAGAGTAAAGACACAATATTGGGAGTCATCAGCACAGAGATACACTTAAAGTCATAAGACTAGAAATATTCCCCAAGAGAGCAAACATAATTAGAGAAGCGAAACACACCATGGCTAAGCCCTGACAAGGTCCGAGAGTAAGAGTTTCGAGAGATGAAGAAAACCCTGACCAGTGAGGGAGGAGGCATGGCAGGAGAACCTGGAAGCCAAAAGGAGAAAGTATACTCAGGAGGAAAGGGCATTGACTTGGTCAAAGGGCGCTCGAAGGTCAGTTAGGATGAGGTCTGAAAAGTTACATTAGATTTAGCAATAACTCGCTGGTGACCTTGAGCAACATCAGCAGAGGAATGGGGTCTCAAACCTGCCTGGTGTGGGTTCAGGGGAGAGGGAGAGAGAAGCAACTAGAAGTTATAAGAACAGATGCCTCTTTCAAGAAGCTTTACTATGAAGGAAGGGAGAAAAATGGGGTGAAGAGGAAGAGGGTCAGAGAGGGATATTTATTTATTTGTTCGTTTGTTTAGATTTTATTTGAGGCAGATAGTATGAGGGGAGGGGCAGAGGGAGAAGCAGAAGCAGGCTCCCCGCTGAGCAGGGAACCCAAAGTGGATCTTGACCCCAGAACACTGGGATCATGACTTGAGCCGAAGGCAGATGCTTAACCAACTGAGCCACCCAGGCGCCCCAAGAGAGGGATATTTTTAAGAGGACAAGCATTACAGCATGTTTGCCTGTTGATGGGAACAATCCTGTAGAGAGGGAAAACTTGCAGGTGAGGAGAAAAAGGGAAGAATTGCTGAAGCAAACAACCTTGAGTAGGACTGAGAGACGGCATAGTGCCCGGGGGGGACATTGGTCACAGGCAGGAGCAAGACCAGGTCATCACAGTGACCAGAGAGAAGGCGGAGACTCAGTCAGAGGCAGGTGGATTGGTAGATATAAGGTAGAACCTTGCCATAGTTCTGTGATCCCCCCTGTTTTCATACTGAAGTCATGTGTGCTTCATGAAAAGAGGTTACTATTCCACATTTTTGCAAAGCTAAGGAATGTCAGTGCCAAGAATTTTGTGACTGAGAACCTAACAAGAGCTGTGCTGCTATTATTAATTTAGTGCCTCACTTATCATACTCTGAAGAGTGGAGGGCTTTCCTACCCTAGAACTAGGCCTGTCTTTCTAGAAAAAACTTCCTGACATCCAGATTAAGTGGTTCTGAGGGAATCTCTCATACCTGATTCTGTCACTCCTCGGGGAACGGACACCGAACCTTCCATTATCTTGATCTATACGAGCGCCTGCCTTTTCTCTCTTCTGTAAGGCTCCCCTGCTCCATCACACATCTTATCAGATATTTTGAAGAACATGGCCGGGGACAGTAGTGATTGGCAGACCAAAAGGAGACTCCAGGGAATTCTAGGAAGGTGCCTGCACCTCTGTGTTTTTCCCAGTTTGCACTAGTCTTGCTCCTGACCATTTCTGTCTCTGCTCAACAAAAGTAAAAAGAATGCCGTTTGTTGTTGTTGTTTTTTTCTTTTCTCTTTTTTTTTGACTTTAAATTTATTTTATTTTTTCAGTGTTCCAAGATTCATTGTTTATGCCCCACACCTAAAGATCTGCTGAAGTCTCCAAGAGAAGACTCTATAGTACTGTGATGGACATAATATATGCACCACTCTTTCCTCAATTTTGAATTTGAGATTTTCAGTGTCTAGGGCAGGTAGGCAAAGGGAAGAAGATTTGTTATCTCATCCAATTCAGAAACTCTATGTGGTAGGTATTAAAACCTTCTATTCTATAGATGAGTTTCACAGGGAGTAAGTAACTTGCCCAAGCCATGTGCTAATAAGTAGAGGATCACACTTGAACTCTGGACTCTTGGAGCTCAGGGTCATGTTCTCTTCACTATATTTTCCTTTTCTAAGATTTTATTTATTTATTTGACAGAGAGAGAGAGAGCCCAAACAGGGGGAATGGCAGATGGAGAGGAAAAATCAGACTTTCCACCGAACAGGGGGCCCGATAGAGGACTCGATCCCAGGACGCTGAGATCATGACCTAAGCTGAAGGCAGACACTTAACTGACTGAGCCACCCAGGTGCCCACCCCTCTTTTCACTATATTTTCTTCCATGATCAACTGAGGCAGATGCTGTATCAGTAAGTGATGAAGGATCTTCTTGCCCTGCCCCTAAGCTGGCTCTCCAGGTAATGCAGAAAACCCTACTTTAAGGGCTTGTTCTGTAGGGTTTGTCCCACAAAGAACCTTTTGTTATACCAGAGGCATTCGGAACTCTGCTTTCTGCCAAGGTGATTTTTAATTTATCAGTGTTCTTTCTGGTGTACAGAAGCCCAGACTCTTTGGTTACTGCTTTCTTAGCCAAAAAAATGAGTAAGGAAAGAAGTCTAGGCCCTCAGACGGAATGTGAATCTGCTTTTTTGGTCTTAGGGATTCCTTATTTTCAAAAACAACTTCTATCTTACCCCATGGTGTTGTTGTTTTTCCTGTTCTGCATTCTGTGTCCCAAATAGACATGGTCGGCATTCCGAGTGGATGTTTTCTACTTGCTGGAGATCAGCTTGGCCCAGCACGTGATTGACAGGGGCCACTCTACTTTCTATTTTCAGAGTTCTCTGCCCCTTTCATTTGCAATCTTTAATGAGAAGATGGAAGGCCTGGACCTCCTGGGCAAACTTCCTCAACTCCTCTACCCTCTGCCATGGATTTGCCTAATGCTCATCCTGTCTTCTTTTCCCTTATCTCAGAGGGAGGACGCAGAGTCCCTCACCCTTTCCAACATGATATTTTTCTGCATGCCCTTGATCCCACTTCCTCCCACTTCTTTGGGAATCTCCTCTCATATTGCCAAGCTCATGGTCAACCTAATGTCTAAGTAGCTCCCCTTTCAAAAAAAGCCTTCCTAGTTCTTAACCTACCACCCCATTTCTTAAGTTTTACTGCCAAACTTTTTGGAAGAGATTCCAATCTCAATACCTTTACTTCTTTTTATCGCAACCCCTCCTGATCATTTTACCAAAGTCTCTCACTTGGGCTGTTGCTAGTGAGCTCCAACATGGCAAAGGGCATGCTCTAGGTCTTCATTCTTGTGAGTATCTGCAAAGCTTAGAATGTTGGGATCCATCAAGCCTGGGTACAATTTCAGATCGTACAGATCTAACTCTATCACTTTTTAGCTTCATTAGGAGCTTCAATATAATGCCTGGCACGCAGCAAACAGTCCACAAATGTAAGTTGTTATTCTCCTCATGAGTATTATTAGCTGTCTTTCCTTTGGAAACCCCTTCATCCCTTCGCTTCCCTGCCACTGACCTGTTGGTTGTCTTCCAAACTCTAATGGCTTTCTCAAAGCCCCCTCACTGGCTTCTCTTCCTTCAGTATAAGCTGTGGCCAAGCTTCTGCCCTTCATCTTTTCCTTTCCCCACTGTGTTCTTTCCCACAGGGATCTGACTCACTCCCATAGTGCGGACTCTCCCCTGGGTGAAAGGTACATCACCAGAGTGTCTGTTCTGAGTGACTGTTCTGATTGGCTGGAGGTCTCCCTGCTTTCCCTCTTCTATTGGAGGCTCATCCTCAGCTCCACTTCCTTCTCAACGGTGAGAAGTGTGACTGTTCTGATTGGCTGGAGGTCTCCCTGCTTTCCCTCTTCTATTGGAGGCTCATCCTCAGCTCCACTTCCTTCTCAACGCCTTCCATTCTCACCTATATCTGGACAGAATTCAGCTTTTCCTAGGGAGTCCTCTCTTTATAAAGATTCCCATTTCTGCTCTTAGTATATGTTTTCCTACTTTGAACTATAGTGGGCTGTGTGTATTTCTGACTCCCTCATCAGGCTGTAAGCTCTGTCAGGCGGGAACCATATTTGAATCACCCTTTTACCCCTGTGTGGTGAGTGTGCTTTGTTCCTCAGGGTAGGCTGAACTCATCCGAACAGATAGGCAGGGCCAGTGGGGTCTGGTGAGTATTCAGGTACCCAAGCACCTCCAAAACTTGACTCCAAGTTATGGGAAGGCTCAGGAAAGACAGGAAACATCAGTGTTAAAGAGAAATCAAAGGAGAAAAGCATAGAGATGAACTAAGTAGAGGGGGCACAGAGATGACAGCATCTGGAAGAGAATGGAGAGAAAGAGACAGAGGGGTTTTCTCATTTCATATGTGGTCTTTAAATAATGAAGTGAGACAAATGTCTTTAAATACAATTAGAAAATGTACCATAAGAGGCTCCTTCTGTTTTCCTGATGAAATAGTGTAAGTAAGATACACTGAACCATACTGGCTCTAAATATCTATTGAAAAAAACTGTTAACAACCAAATGCAAAACAGTGATAAATTATATATAGAAATCACATTTGCACCTCTTTGCTTTACCTACCCTGGTACCAAAAGGGGAAGGGGAAACAATACTTTAAATTTGTTTTTTTATATCAGTTTTCCTCTCTCTCCCCTTTCTCCTTGCATTAACAGTATGTTATATGTAATTTAGCTGAAATCCCACAGGCTGCTTCCCTAATGTGGTCATTCAAACACAGGCCAGATGCTAACACAAACTCTACTTGGACAAGACCTTTTCCACTCTCAAGGGCCCTCCTAGTTGTTCCATGGACCATTTTAGAATTTTTATTTTTGAAAACTGGCATACGGAACATTTTCCACAGCAGAAAAGAAACCAACAACATCTTATTTGCAGCAGGAGAAAACACCCTCAGGATGACGCCTCAAGAACACATTTGGGTGATGGCAGATCACAAGACACTTGGCTCCAGAGTCAAGATATCAGGTTTTAATCAAAAATATATAGACTGGACATGAATAAACTCTACTGAAAGCTTACACTCTTCCACTGGCTGGGGATTCAGAAGGGAGATCAGTAACATTTGCAGATGACTCCAGAGACACAAGGGCTCCCATCTGCAGACAGATGAAAAGGAGGAGGAAATTTTCCTTGGATGCTTTGCCTGAGAAGCGTTAGAAACAAAATAGTCTGTCACATCTTTCTACCAACATCGGCTGGAACTCTCTTGCCAACAATTCAATTGGTTTAGAATGTTAAACTTGGAGAATGGCTTCATCCATCTCATCGGTCCACAAGCTCCCTCCCGCCTCACTAGTGGGAAAATGAAGACATCCTAGCAGCAACAGCCCATTCTGTTTGGTTTGGGTTTTGCACCCACATGCAGGAGACAGTACAATTGCACCCTTATGAAGGGCAACGTGTTTTCCATCTGTTCCATTGTCCCTCCAGATCTATTCTGCTCTCTGCTCTGTGCCACAGGGGCTAACCAGACAGACTGCACCAGCCAGGCCTGATTCCTGGAACACACTGGCAGGGCACCGGTCAGCGAGAGAAGAGCGAGGCCTGGGTATGAATGACCTCAGCACCCTCCCTGCCAGAAGGCAATGCTTGGCTGTTTCTGGCTAAAGGCCATAGCTCTCTGTCCAGTCACTCCTGGATTCTCCAAACCACTTGGACCTTCAGACCTAGGAATGGCAAGGATGAGCCAGAGTCCCGTATCAGACACTCCTAAAGTGACCAGTTTGAGTGTCCCTGCTGGGTCCCCTACTGAAAGGTGGGCCAATGGTGATGGATTATCAGTGGCTGCCCCAGGAAAGCTGTATCGATGCATTGAAGACTTGCATGAGCACTGTCATTCTTTTGTTGTTGTTGACCTTGGATGTGACAGGAAGAGATAAACCAGCAAAAATTCCGCCTATTTCCCATCTTTAGGTCTTTATCATAGTGGATCATGATGGGGTCAGAAGTAACTTCCTTCTGGAGTCAAGTCTTTGATCTTATAATTTAGTCAAGGCTTATTGATGGTCTTCATTTTCATGTTGCAGGTACTCAAATGTTAATGCTAATGTCAAGAAAGAGAATTATATATAACCAGGGCAATATTTTAAACTCTAAAACCATATTATCCTATAGAACTAATAACAACCAGCACATAGGATGAAAAAAAATTCCAGTTTGATTCAATTTTTTTGTTCTATGGTCTATCCTGGGTTCTGTGTTTTAATCTTTCTCCATAAGTCTTCCCATTTATATAACAACAAGATCCTAACTTCTTTAGTTTTCTTAATTTCTCACTTGAAGTTATTTAATTCTCCTTAAGAAGGCAAGTGTGTCCTAGAAACTAGAGCAAGGAATAGGAGCACTTTAATCAAATTCTCTTCCTTAAAGTCAAACTTAACTTTTTGGTGTGCCTACGTTTGTCTGCTGGCAAAGTGAGAGGTAATGAGACTTAAGGCCTCTGCAATTTAATAGACAAATTCACACAAAGAGCTGGTGATGCCTCTGGGTTCACGGTGATCCCAGATTTACTACCAAAAGATTTCATTGTTATATATCATGTGGCACTGTGCCTTCTAACAACATCAGGATGTAGTGTTGAAAATAATCTTTAATATTAAAATATATTTGATTATAAATGAAGTAAGAGGAAATGTATTCATCGGGACATGAGATGTAAATACAGCTTTTTTTAAAAGGTGTTCTTGAACCGTCAGTGTCTTTCAGCCAATTGTTTGATGAGCTTATGGCCCTAACTGTCAAGACTCTGCCCAGATGATTTATTATTATTATTTTTAACAGTGAAACAAAACTTTTACTGTTTCTGAGGCAGAACGGGGGTTTTGGGATCATGAATAAAGATCAGGACTGCAGAGCTGGGTGGATACGATCCATATGCCTTTGCCCTTCACTATACCTTTAGAGTTCATTCATTCAAAAACATTTGTTAACAAACATTTAACTATAATACAGTGTAGGTTGTATTATGAAGATCTGGACACATGCAGCAGTTAGTTCTAGTGCTGGGGTTCAGTAATAAAGGGAGACTCACACTCTTCTTAGGCATTGAAAGATGAGCAAGAGTTTACCGGGGGCAAGGAAGGAATTCTAAGCAGAAAGAACAACATACGTGAAGGGCCAGGAGCGGGAGAATTGCCTGAAGTGATCAGGGAACAGAGAGTGGGCCAGGTAGATCAGAAAGTCCCGTGTGCCCTGCTAAGGAACCTGGACTCTGTCCTAGAGACAATGGCGAGACTTCAAAAGAGTGACCCAGGGAAAGGGCAAAATCACATTTGTGTTTTTGGAAAGTGATGCTGATTGAAATTTGAATGGCTGGGAGGAGACTTGGAACCAAAGAGGAGGTCACTGTAAAAGTCAGGATAAGAGAGGTATGGATCTGAATCTGGAAAGGAGAGAGAAGAGATCTATCTGACTGGTGTTCCAGAGGCAGGAGTCAGTATAGCACTTGGGCACGCTGGCCAGGTGTGTGTGTGTAGGCGTGGTGGGGGGGTGTGTGAGAGAGAACGCAAGGGGTCAGAAGTGATTTTGCAGTTTCTAACTAGTGAACCAGAAGACTATGGCTCATGGGGAGAGGACAGGCATGGGGTCACAGATACGCAGTTGGTGGCTGCTGGGGCCATCCAGATAGAGACAAACAGTTGACAGAGGAAAGATGAGGCACAACCTCAGAAGCCTGAGTCAGGGTTCAAGGTGTAGATTTTGGAAATCATATTACATCAACACTCATAGCGTGGGGATGTGTGAGAGCACACAGAGAAAAGATGCAGAATGGGAAGAGGAAAGGAGAAAGGGAAAAAGCAGGGTCAGCTGACCCATATGCTGTGCTATAAGCCTCTCTCAGATAAGGCTTTGCAGCCCTGAGCTTCGAAAGTAGTGGCCTGGATCTCCCTATCTGCTTTGCCTTGGCATCTCTGGTCATTTAGCTCTTTGTGCTTGGCTCGGGCTCCTGGAACCTGGCACCCCTTGGCATTCTCTCTGGCACAGGTCTCTCCCAGGAGCTTTGCTCAGAAGTCTCAGCCTGTGGTCCCCCACCCTCTTCTGCTTTCTTTGGAGCATATAACACCCTGACCCAGTTGGCATTCATACTTTCTCTTCCTCTAGTTCTGTCTCTAACATGACCCTGAGGTGGGGTGAGGGTGGAGGGTTTGGCAAGAGTGGAGCAAAGTCAATGAATGTGAAGGTGAAGGTCCAGGAAGTCAGGTTCATGGCGTCCACTTCTATGACATCCTTGCTGAATCTGGATCCCTAGCCCAGGAGACTACGTCCATACCAACATTTCCAGGCTGCTTGCCCAAGAATTCTTGAGACCTCAGACCTCAGATCCATTTCCCAATCTCTTTCCTGCCTTTCTTCCTTTCTTTTCTTTCTCTCTTCCCTCCCTCCCTCCCTTCCTTTCTTCCTCTTTATTTTTTTTCTTTCTTTCTTTCTCTCTCTCTCTCCCCCTCTCCCTTCCTTCCTTCCTTCCTTCCTTTCTTTCTTCCTTCCTTCCTTTCTTTCTTTCTTTCTTTCTTTCTTTCTTTCTTTCTAAGATTTACTTATTTATTTTAGAGAGAGAGAGAGCACACACAAATAGGCAAGAGGGAGAAGGAGAGAATAGTAGCAGAGGGAGAAGGAGAGAATCTCAAGCAGACTCCCCACTGATCGTGAAGCCTGATGCAGGACTTAATCTTACTACGCCAAGATCATGACTTGAGCCGAAATCAAGAGTCGGACACTCAGCCAGACTGAGCTACCCAGGCACCCCTCCTGCCTCTGATAACAAATGTGTGTTTAATCTGCCTTGGCTACATCAAAACTAAAACATTTCTACAAGTTAAATACTTTCTGGATTCCTTGCCTTGTCTCTGAGTTTGCTTTTGAAATACTAATTAGCTAGAAAAATATGTGCTTTTTGTTTCCAAAAAAAGAAGAGGGGGAGACCTCTTTAAAAATAGCTAGCTCTGGCGAGAAGCTGTAACTAAATATCTGTGTATCCCCACAACATTTCACAAAAGCTGTCTCCTATCTGCAAAGATGGAGAGCATTAAATGAGAAGTCTCTCTCATGGAGCAGGTGACTAAGAAAGGCTCTGGACTTTTAAAACCAGAGGCTGGACTACATAAAACAGTCCTCTGTGCAGAGATAGAGGCTCAGTCAAACGATTCCTAGCAATGCCTTGACTCTGAATTTAATAGGGTGGCCACAGATGTATATACCATTCTAATACTGAAGCTTTTCATCTCCTCCTAATGGATGGCAAAGGTTGCTCTCTCCCTCAGTTTGATGAATGACCATGGTCCCACCACATTCGTCTTATTAACTGGCAGCAATTCTCAGTTAGTGATAATGAGGGTCTTCCTAACCAGGAAGTCAAACACTGTGGTGAACTGGTAGAAGGCCGCTGCATCTGCTCACCCTATTCGCATAGGGTTTACACCCAGAAGAGATCCTGCTAACCAGAGGCACACAATCATAGGATTTAATGCAATAGGGTTTCCAAAGATAGCAATACCTGAATAATGACCATCAAAAACTCACAAACATCTTCTTTTATTAACCCATAGAATCAAACTCTACTGAGCACAGAACTGAACAAAGCAAAAAGGTCAATTCTGCCTCCTTGTTTGGAAAAATTCTAGAAAACTGGAGTCAACAACATCCCACCTCTACTACACACCATTTGGGGGAAACGTTCTGCAGCACCACTAGATAGATAGTTGTAAAGGTAGATTGGTAGTATCTAATGGCTATTTATATATTAAGGTAGTTTGGATGGGAGGGTAACAGCACATTTTTAAAAAGAAAAGAAATATAGATTTTGCAAGTGAGTAAGATTATTACTAAGGAAGAATGTCAGGCATTGGGTCCCAGAAGATAGAAAAACCAGACCTAATAAAGTCAAAAGCCAAAATTATAGTTTTGTTCTATTAAACATCAGGAGACTTTTAAGTCAATGACCTCCAAACCTGGAATTTATTTCAAATAGGAATTGGAATTACCACTCACTGGCAAGAAAACACATTTCTGGGAACAGCAATGCCTATATTTCTCAGGACATATTTCAGTAGCTATACCAAAGATGGAACCCTGGATTCCCCCACAAGACATCAGGGACAAAACAATTCACAGGCCTCCTCCATCCCATGGCCCTACCCTCTCTGAGGGGCGTGAGCAACAGACTGACTGAAGGATGAATTAGGATACAGAGGGTCTGTTTTTAGCTTCACAATACTTTTTCTATGAACCAGTGCTACAACTGACACTTTATCTAAATGTAAGAAATTACAGGTATATTTTTTCTTCTCACTAATTAATTAATTCTTTGATTATTCATCTTATTAAAAAGTCCGTAAATGTATTAAGTACATCCTACTTGCTAAATACGATGCTAGATGCTAAAAAACCAAAGGTAAAGGAAACAAAAGTGAAAATGAACTTTTGGGACTTCATCAAGATAAAAAGCTTCTGTACAGCAAAGGAAATAGTCAACAAAACAAAAAGACAACCCATGGAATGGGAGAAGATATTTGCAAATGACACTACAGACAGAGGGCTGATATCCAAGATCTATAAAGAACTCCTCAAATTCAACACCGCAAAAACAGATAATCATGTCAAAAAAATGGGCAGAAGACATGAACAGATACTTCTCCAAAGAAGACATATAGATGGCTAACAGACACATGAAAAGATGTTCATCATCATTAGCCATCAGGGAAATTCAAATCAAAACTACATTGAGATACCAACTTATACCAGTCAGAATGGCCAAAATTAATAGGACAGGAAGCAAAAGTGTTGGAGAGGATGTGGAGAAGAGGGAATCCTCTTACACTGCTGGTAGGAATGCATGTTGGTGCAGCCACTTTGGAAAACAGTGTGGAGATTCCTCAAAAAATTAAAAATAGAGCTACCTTATGACCCTGCAATTGCATTACTGGGCATTTACCCCAATGATACAGATGTAGTGAAAAGAAGGGCCATATGTACCCCAGTGTTCATCGCAGCAATGCCCACAATCGCCAAACTGTGGAAAGAGCCAAGATGCCCTTCAGCAGACAAATGGATAAAAAAAGATATGGTCCATATATACATCGAGTGTTATGCCTCCATCAGAAAGGATGAATACTCAACTTTTGTATCAACATGGATGGAACTGGAGATTATGCTGAGTGAAGGAAATAAGTCAAGCAGAGAAAGTCAATTATTATCTGGTTTCACTTACTTGTGGAGCATAAAGAATAACCTGGAGGACATTAGTAGAAGGAAAGGAAAAGTGAACTGGGATAAATCAGAGGGGGAGATGAACCGTGAAGACTGGACTCAGAAACAAAGTGAGGGTTTGGAGGGGAAGGGGTGGGGAGATAGGTGAGCCCGGTGGTGGGCACTGCATGAAGCACTGGGTGAGGGTGCGTGAACAATGGATCTTGTAGCACCACGGGGGGGGGGGGGGGG
>PITA01005146.1:0-36531 GCA_004023965.1 Spilogale gracilis | reverse complement strand
GCTGAGCAGGATGTGACCTATTCCAGGGACTCCATAAATAGGCTGGGACCAAAAGGAAACGGTCAACTGCAAAGAAAGCTGAGTTTCTGCTTGTTTGGTTAGGAAGCCTCTGGCCTCTTTCCTGAAATAGCTGGCCTTTTATAGATCTACTCTCTCACTCAAAATGTGCTCTGGGCTGGTTTGGTTTGTTGCTCTTGGGGAAACTGCAGATGAGAAGCAGGAACCACAGTGAAGATGATGCTGACGGATCCCAGAGCAGGTCACTCTTCCGACGAACCTCACTCAGCAGAGAGTTAGGAACCTCACTCAGCAGAGAGTTTCAACTGCTGGTGAAAATCAGTTCTAATGAGGGGAATGTAAAGCAAATGACTGAACTGCAGAATTGTCTCTGGGAAGGTTTTGCCCTTTCCTGAATTCAGAACCTGCATCCAGATGCGACCACAGGTCTGTCCTTTCTCTGGACTCACACAACTTCTCTCTGGTCACAGAACGCCTCCTTTTCTAGCCTCCTGTGGCTGAAAAGAACAAAAGGTTGAAATGGATATTTGGCCCTCATGTACATTTTCTCTCATTCTTTAGTTCCACATCTTGTAGCCATTCTTGGGAGGCAAAGAACAAAAGCTACTATGTGACTCACCATCCTTTAAAAATTCAAAGAGTACTTCAGAAGGTCAACATCTTACAAATTCAATTCTAGGAATCTATCCTGCCAAAATCTCACCCCTGTTCACAAGACAGTCCATTTAACATTGCTTATGATACTGAAAATTGAAAACAACGTAAAAGTTTATCAAGAGGAAATTGGTTAACTAATTATGGTTCATCCGCACTTGAGAACTTCTGAGAGATTGAAAATAATGTACCTGTATGGACAGAAGTCCATACCACATTTTGTTGCAGTGAAAGAAGAACTGCAGGGTAATGTACACAGTGGGATTACACTTCTTTTTAAAGTATTTATGAAATCCTCATATATGTTTATCAGTGTCCAGATAAGGACCTGAACTTAGTGCTTATTTTGAAGGCAAGAGTGGAATTTGGTGGTGAAGAAAGGAGGAAGATGAGAGTTTCAGAGAGAAATTTTTACTCTTTAATACAATATCTCCAGATTGCTTTTGCCATTTAAAATATAACTGAAAGAAAGACTGTATCAGTTCTCACCATGTGTAATGGTAATCATCTGGTAATCAGATTGCAAATTTTAATTTGTTAAGAAAACCATGCTATACCAGAAAAAAATTGATCTCAGGATTCTGTTTAACTGTGAATAACAGATACGCCAAGTAACAGTGCCCTAGACAAGCAAGGACAATAGTTTTTCAAAGGAAGACAATCAGGACTAATTTGGCAGCTCTGCTCTCCTGCAGCAACTTCCCTATCAAGCATGTGGTCTCATCCTGTGGTTTCAGACAGGCTCTAGGGGAGAACCAACTCACCCTTGTTTCCAGAAAGAGAGTGCAGGAAAATACAAAGAAGGGAGTCCTGTGGGGTCGACTCAGGGCCACTCTCTGCCTGTGTTTTCCTAAATCATTGGCCTCTATATTCTAAGAGGGCACATTCCATAAACGGAGAGTGTGACACATTCAGGACGCTCTGAGAAACCCCTGCTGCTGACGCCACACGGGCAGGAGTCCCTGACGCCCACTTCTCAAGGGGCTCCCTTCTTTTCTTCTTTCACTCCATCTACCCTGCCCTTTGGCGCTCCCTTCATCTCCCCACCTGGGCACCTCACTTTGAGTAGCCAAGCAGGCCCTGTTCACAACCCAAGAGTTTGCGGATGCTGAGGTTGCTTTGGGGGCTGCTAGACCCCCTAATCAGAGGGCAGGGGTCACAAATGCAGGCTTCTCGTCTAAGCAGCATCGGGAGAATCTCAGAGAGTGAGACGGAAAGATACAAAGGAGGAAAGTTGCAGCCATTCGGCTATGTACAGGTTCTGTTCCCGGCGGCAGAAACAGCTGATCTGGTGTGCATGCATTCACGTGTACGTGTGTGTATGTGTGTGTGTTGTTTATGTGAAATTTCAGCTACTTTGTCTCTTGACATCTCTTTCTCAGCCCAAACCCCTGAAATGTTTTATTACCAACATCTCTCTGAAGACATTTTACTTTCTCTTTATTCTTTTTTTAATTGAGATAGAATTGATACATGAAACTCTATTAGTTTCAGGTGTACCCCATAATTATTTGCTATATGTATGTGCCACAAGATGATTATAAGATGAGTTTAATAAACATCTATCAACTCGCACAGTCACAATTTTTTCTTGCGATAAGAACTTATAAGATAAATAATAATATTCATATTATATTTATAAATCAATAATAAATATTAACTGGAGTCAGCACGTTGTACCTTACATCCCCCCTTCTCCCTGTCCTCCACCTCCTGCCACTAGCCATCATCAATTTGTTGTCTGTATTTATGACTTCGGCTGATTTTACATTCTACATATAGGTGAGCTCATATAGTATATATCTTTCTCTGTTTGCCTTAATTTCACTTAGTATAATGTCCTCCTGGTTTGTCCATGTTGTTGCCAATGCAAGATTTCCTTCTTTTTTATGGTTGAATAGTATTCTCTCTCTCTCATACACACACACATACACATGACATTCTCCTTATCCATTCATCCATCAGCAGACACTTAGGTTGTCTCCATGTCTGGGCTGTTAGGAAGAATACTGCAGTGAACATGGGGGTGCAGATAGCTCTGTGAGAGGGTAACTCCTTCCTTGGATTTATATTCAGAAGTGGAGTTACTAGATTTTTTTTTTTTTTTAGAGTTTATTTGTTTGAAGAGAGAAACACAGCCAGAGAGGGAACAGAAGCAGGGGGAGTGAGAGAGGGAGAAGCAGGCCTCCCGCCAAGCAGGGAGCCCGATGTGGGGCTTGAACCCGGGTCTCTGGGATCATGACCCGAGCCGAAGCAGTCGCTTAACCAACTACTAGATTTTACTTTCTCTGTTGTAGTTCTTTGTGTATCTATTTCAACTCTTTTTGTGGACTCTAAACTTCTTGAAGGTGGAAACTATTTTGATGCATCTGTGTATCTTTGGCATCTAGGAAAGAACCCGACACAAGGGCAGAGCTGAGAGAATGAGCACACCAAGTTTTGCAGCATCTAAAGTAATGCGTGGGTGGTTAACCTCCCTCCAAAAGGGCAGCTGTATGCCCTTTTGAATATCAAAAAAGAAAGAAAGAAAGAAAGAAAGAAAGAAAGAAAGAAAGAAAGAAAGAAAGAAAGAAAGAAAGAAAGGAAGGAAGAAAGAAAGAAAAGGAAGAGGGTTTTAACAGGAGGAAATAAGGTCATGTTCTGGCACATGCTTCCATCTCCCCCCGGGAGTCTCCCTGCGTTACTGGAGTTGCCATCTTTCTCTTCCTTTCTCAAGCTCCTGCTACACTGATGGTCTGTCCCAGGGCAGCAGGGCACATTCTCTGATTGGATCAGTGTGACCTCCAACCACCTTGCAAACTCTTTCGAGTTGTGGACCCGGCCTTATACTTCTCCTTCCATAGTGCTGGGTGCATAGTAGATGCTCAATAAATAAATTTTCCTTTAATTGATAATTAAATCATTTCTTGATGTGTTAAATATAAATATGATTAGAAAAAGATAAATAGAGACACATAAATAAACTTTGAAGTGAAGTCTTCCTTTCCTTTTTTACTTTTCCAGAACACCTACCACCCTCTAATGTATTGTATAATTTATTATATTTTGAGTCTGTCCATCTTCCCACCAGAAACTAGAGTCTCAGACATTGCTGGTGGGTGTGTAAATTGCAACAGCTACTTTGGAAAATTGTTAGGCAGTACCTGCCAAGATTACTACAGCTCACATTTAACTAATAATTCCACTCCTAAATATATATTCACGGGAAATGAGTGCATGAGTCAAAAAAGGACAGATTTAAGAAGGGAGGACACGTATTGCATGGAGCACTGGGTGGGGGGCATAAACAATAAATCTTGGAACACTGAAAAAATAATGTAATAAAAAATGTTCTTATCAGTTCTATTTATAAAAGCTGAAAATAGAAACAAACCAAATATCTGGCGCAGTAGAATGGATAAAATAAATATTGGCATATTCATTCAATAAAATATTAAATAGCAATAAAAGGGACAAAGTAGCGATGCATATGGCAACATGGGTGATTCTCACAAACATTTTTTTTAGTAAAAGAAGCCAAATACAAGAGAACAACACAGAAGAGTATATGCTGTATTATTTCATCTATCTGAATTCAGGAGACAAAACTAGCCTATGGCAACGGAAGTCAGAACAGTGGCTACCTCTGGGTGGGAGTGGTTATTGATTGGGTAGAAGCATGAAAAACCTTTTGGGATTTGGGGAATGTTCTATTTTCCTGTCTGGGTGGTGCTCACACCAGTGAATGCACATGCAATGGTTCAAACTGTACTCCGAATACATGTGCAGCCTTCAAGATATTGCTCTACCATAATTTTCTAAAAGTTAGGAAAGAGAATATATGCTTCATTAGGCAGGGCTTCAGGTAAGACCTGACCTAAATAAAGCAGGTTCTGAGTAGATACTCACTGAATGAGTAAATGCACCATATCTGGATTTGCATCTTATGTCACCATATGTATTTCTGTCCATGTTTTGTTCGTATCTCTTGGTGGAGTTATATGAAGGAGGCTTTGAAAACCGAGGCTCAGAGAAGTCAAGTACCTTGCTCAGAATAAGCCAGCTAGGAAGCTTCCGGACCTGTGCTCTTAAACCACTGTCCTACTCCTTCACCTTCTGCTGCAAGAAGAGACAGGTGACAATGATGGGACTAGAGGAATGACCATGTTCTTGGTCTAAGAGCCATATGGGTAGTAGAGCAGGCAAGAGGGAAAGGAAAGGGTGAGCTTCCAGATTCCAAGGGGCTGCTGCTGGACTTAGGCTGTCCTGTGAGAGTTCTCTGACCCTGGCGTCCATGACAGTGGCCATGAGCACCATACACCCACGGGAGGGGGGTGGGGTGTGGAATCTTTGCTGGGCCCCTAGCTTACTATCTCAGCACTGGAAGTCAAACACACTGATTATTCTAGTGGAGACCAGTCTAGCCCACAATTCACTTTGTGCCAAAGGGAATTGTAGTACTGATGATGAAAAAGCAGACAGGTTCTGAGCAACTGAGAAGAATTCAGGTATCTGTTTACTGGGCTCTCCTTCCTCCTTCCTTTGTCCAGTTTCTTTTTCTAACACAACTTAAGTAAAATAAAGAGATCCTCTATGGTTTGCAAGACACAGCAAGGGCTGTTGGGATTTGGGGGTCTTTGTAGCCCCAGGGCCACATGACTGCCAGTTCTGAGAGTGGACTCGCCTCCCAGCAGTGTTCCTTCCTACACCCCTGCGGCAGATCCAGATGGGAGACAGGAGGGGTGTAGGCAGGCTACAAGAAGGACATTCAGTAGAAACAGCCACAGTAGTCACCATTTGTCTCTGCTCCTTTTTTTTTTTTTACTTTAAATTTATTTTTTTACTTTAATTTTATTTTTTCAGTGTTCCAAGATTCACTCCCCATTCCCCACACCCAGTGCTCCACACTTTAGGTGCCCCCAGTACCCACCACCAGGCTCTCCCATCCCCCACCCCCTCCCTCCAAGTCCCTCAGTTTGTTTCTGTGTCCAAAGTCTCTGTTGTTTCGTTTCTCTCCCTGAATTACCCTACTTCCCATTTACTTTCCTTCTCCTACTTTCCTCTACATTACCCCTTATGCACCGCAAGTACGTGAAACCATGTGATACTTAATTTTTTCTTCTTGGCTTATTTCACTCAGCATAATCTCTTCCAATCCAGTCCATGTTGCTACAAAAGTTGGATATTCGTCCTTTCTGATGGAGGCGTAGTATTCCATTGTATATATGAACCACATCTTCTTTATCCATTCATCTGTTGATGGGCACCTTGGCTCTTTCCACAGTTTGGCGATTGTGGCCATTGCTGCTATGAACATTCTGCTCCTTTTTTTTTTTTTTTTTAAGATTTTATTTGTTTGTCAGAGAGAAGGAGAGGGGGAAAGAGAGAGAAAGAGAGAGCGTATGCAAATAAGAGGAGCACAAGTCTCCCAACTGAGCAGGGAGCCCAAAGTGGGATCATGATCTGAGCCAAAGGCAGATGCTTAACTGACTGAGACACCCAGGTGTTCCCCGGGAGAAGATTCTTAAAAGAAGGCCTGGGCTGGATGGCCACAGATTCTGCTTCCTTGTATCTTCCACCTTGAAATCTAGAAGCTATAGGTGGGAAAGGATACAAACTAGGCATTCTTCTTGCTGTACCAGTTCCCTGCATGCCCCACATTCAGTGCTTCACCAATTCCTATCAACTGCACCCTCCAAAATGTATTTTGAGTCCCCACTTCTCTGCATACCCACTTATGTCTTAACCATCACTTCCCCCCTAGATTATTGCAATATTTTTCTAAGTGTTCTCTCCTTGCACTCTTGGCTTCTCTTTCCACTCACACATCAACCAATGTGATAACTTCTCTTGTGCCTGGAGTAAAATCCAACTAATATTCAGGTTTGTTATTTTTTTTTAAGTAACAGCTTGAGTTATAATTCATATATCATGCCACCCACCAATTTAAAGCATACAATTTAATGTTGTCGTTTTTTTTTTTTTTTAGTGTGGCTAAAGAATTATGTGATCATCATCACCACAATCAAGATTGGAACATTCCCCCCAAATCTGGCACCCACTAGCAAACACTCCCCATTTGCCCCCAGTGTCTCCAGCCTCAGGCAACCACTAATCTACTCTCTGTCTTTCCAGATTTGTATGTCCTTATTTAGCTTTTGAACACATCAAGCTTTTCCCTGTGTTAGGTCCTTGCTCACATGATTTCCTCTGCGTAGACATCTCTCTCAACCTATTCTTCAGGGTTCCACATGCCCTTCACCCCACATCTCACATAGCTGGTTCCTCTATCTCATGCCTCTATTGAAATGTAATCTGCTCAGAACTTTCCTTGAATGTTGCATGAAAGACTAGGTTTTCAGTGTTTTCCTTTATTTCCTTGTTTAGCTCTTTTTCTTCTTGGCACCTTCCATTAGTAATCATTGGTTTACTAATTTATAACTATCCAGTTGGTTTTAAGCATAACAAGGGGAGTGAACACAGCCCTCTTGTTTTCTCTGTTGTAGTTCTTGTTCCTTACTACTCAGCCTGGCACTGAGAAGATCCTCAATAAACATTTGATGAATTAATGAATAGCAAATGAGTAAATTAACATGCAGTCCAATGGTCTGACAAGGCCTGGAAGTAAGACTCCTTGCTTATTCGAACGGTAGATTTTGCAACGCACCGTCATTTAAAATCATCTAGCTATGCTACTGATTCAAGACAAAAGTTTTGGACCAAGCTTCACTTCAAATCATTTTTGACAGCTGGCCTGAAGTGTTCCCCACCCCCTCAAAAAAACCAGAGTGGTTATCCCAGAGAAATTTGAACAGAATGATCTACTGCAATAAGGTGGCAGAATGTTTCCATATGAATGGTAAGATGCCATTCTACTTTTCCTCCTCCTCTTAAGACTATTGATTGCTGCTCCTTTCCGGTAAACATTAACAGCAAGACAATTACTTGCCGCTAATGCTTGCCTAACCATTAGACAAAGACAGTAGCTCTGTCTGTCAAATCTCCCCACTGCTATAAATGATCCATTTAGTATTTCCTCAGTATAAAAAGTAAAACAAGGATCCCTTTCCACCACCATCAGCACTGTCTAAGATTCTATAGTTGGCTCTGGGAAAAATCAGACTGGAAGCCAATGCAAGGGAAGAATGTACCCTCTTCCTGCCTGTGTGGACTGCTGTCCTATCCCTAACCACACACATGTCCAAGAAGCTCACAAATAATACTTGTGAACACTTAGTGAATGAGTGACAACTGATTAGGTAATATCCTTCCTGCTTTCTTCCTGACCTCCCTACCCCCTTGGTTACCCCTCTTGTCAGTCAATCCTGAGCTTTTAGCTGTTCAGAGGTTTCAATCACAGAGAAAGTTAATCTGAGCAATTCATTCACACTCTACTGTTTTATGGACATAGGCAGTGGTGTGTCAGGGCACTTTAAAATTGTTTACAAGAGCCCATTGTGTTTATCTCTTTCCAACTCTGTATTCAGTGACATCAGGTTGGTAACTTGAAATCAGCAGTGGCAGGAATATTTATACCAGAGATATTGGCAAATGCTATGAATCAGAGCAGTATTATGACTATGATTATTATTGTTATTGAGAGCTAGTTGTTAAATACCTACCAGTACACCACTGATTTGAGGTAGTCACATTATTCCCTACCTGTCCCTCCACCTGCTTTTTCTAAGAGAATTCTTGACCAGGCTTAATTCAAAGAATGACTCACCATGAAAGACTTCAAGGCCATATATGTATAAAGCAAATACTTTTCCCTGCTTGGGCTCTTTCATAGCTTCCACACTCAAGTGTGAAACCTTCACTCCAACCCTCAGCTCTGCTCTTAACAATGCACTTCCTGGCTTGCCAAAACAGGCTTAAAACTGCAAATATTTTAGGGATTTCTATCTAACTTCTTTATAAAGTTTAGAAGGAATGCAATGACTACCGTAGGCAGACATCTTCCAGTCCTCAAATTAGACCAGACTTGGTGGTGCTTCTTGATCTAGTTTCAACCTTTGGCACTTCTGGCTTCTGAGACCAAGGGAAATGACCTGCCTTGTGGCTTAGCGACAGAAGCACTGACTCTTAGAAATTTCAGTCTGCCGCAAAAATAGGATACTGTCTGATCCAGGCTACTATCCCGCAAACTGGCTGCATGGCCGCATTGCCTGAACAACTTAGAAAAAATTATGAAGGTCTAGACCTCACTCTAGACAAATTCAATCAGTATCTCCCAGGTTGGGATAAGGCATTTCTAGTTTTTGTAACTCCCCTGGTGATTCGAAGGTGTCACCAGAGAGAATCACTGATCTAATCATACCTCAATTTTAAGATGAGAAACCTCAGTCCCAGTTCCAAGAGTCTTGCTCAAACCCCAAGAGTGCCTGAGCCAATGCAGAGCTGGTCTATGATTCAGATCGCTTGAATCCCAGACCACGTATCTTTCACAGTCATGCTCCAAACCTCAGGATTCTTCATCTCTATTTCATAAGTCCCCAAACACGAATCATAGAAACAACTAAGATTTTTGTATGGCAGGAATCTCATAAGACCTGATTTCATTCATAAGTCCAATTGACCCTTGATCTTTAGTGAATGATTTCTCATTTTCCCATTTTATCTTCAATACTTCTAAAATTAAAGGGAGAATCTTAGTGATAAGATATGGTAATATAAATTCTGTAATCTCTGTAAAGACAGAGACCATTGAGTCTAATCTTTACTATGTCAAGCATAGGGTCTGATCAAGGGCCACATGTCCATTAATCTATCTATAAACAGTTGACACTTGAACACTACAGGTTGGAACTGTGAGGGTCCATTACACACAATTTTTTCGATAATTACAACATTTTATTTATTTTTTAATTTTTATTTTTTTTAGATTTCATTTATTAACTTGACAGAGAGAAACACAGCCAGAGAGGGAACACAAGCAGGAGGAGTGAGAGAGGAAGAAGCAGGCTTCCTGCCAAGCAGGGAACCCGATGAGGGGCTCAGTCCTGGGACCCCAGGATCATGACCTGAACCGAAAGCAGACACTTAACGACTGAGCTACCCAGGCGCCCCTCAATAATTACAACACTTTAAATGTATTTTCTCTTCCTTATGATTTTCTTAATAATATTTTCTTTTCCCTAGCTTACTTTATTGTAAGAATACAGTATATAATACTTATAACACACAAAATATGTGTTAATTGACAGTTTATGTTATCAATAAGACTTCAAGTCAACAGTAGGCTATAGTAGTTAAGTTTTGGAGGAGTCAAAAGTTATACATGGATTTTTCGATTGTGTGGGGGTTGGTGCCCCTCACCCCTATGTTGTTCAAGGGTTAGTTGTACTTGATTTGTTAAGTGCCTCAACTAAATGTTTGGAGTCATTTGATAATGTGGTTTTAAGGTGTAGTCTTTGAAGTCCTATATCCTGGGTTCAATTCCTTGTCTACTATTGGCCAACCAGAGACTTTGACTAAGTTATTTAACCACTCTGTGCTTTAGTAAAATATTTTATTTTTTAAAACAATTTTAAAGATTTTATTTATTTCTTTGTCAGAGAGAGAGAGAGAGAGGAGCACAAGGAGGGGGAGCGGAAGGCAGAAGGAGAAGCAAGGTTCCTGTTGAGCACGGAGCCCTATGTGGGGCTTGATCCCAGGATCCTGGGATCATGACCTGAACCAAAGGAAGATGCTTAACTGACTGAACCTCCCAGGCGTCCCTGTGCTTCAGTTTAAAAGAATTAAAGATTAAAGAGGCAATGTATGGAGAGCAGTCAGTACCTTGCCTGGTAGAGTATGTTGGTAAATACTGATTATTACTGTTTGGTTGTATCATCCTATCTCTATATCTCACTTGAATTCTGCTAGGAGAGGAGAAGAGAAATACAATAGTGATGAGGAGAGTCCAGAAGCAGCAGCTTTTGAGCATCTTGAACTGAAATCTGCCTTGGACTTGAGGGTTGCTTGTAGTCAGGACAAAGTTACACTGTACCATCGAGGGCAAGACACAGGAGGAAGCCTGGAATGGTAGATTCCGGGCTGTTTCCTCATTCCTCTCCCAGTGAATGGCACTGATTTCTTTTTAAATCCTTATTGTTGAAGGCTATTTTATTAGCACTAAGTTACTTTTTTTTTAAAGTACACAATTCTCATGTAATCATTAAAAAATCTATTAGCTTATGAAAATGTGATCTATAGAAAACTTTTCAGGGACAATAGTGGTAACTGTATTACTGTTATAAAATTTTTATTGAGATATAATTGACCTATTATTAGTTTCAGGTATACAATGTAATGATTCCTATCTGTATGTATTGCAAAATGATCACCACAATAAATCTAGTTAACATCTGTTACTGCACATAGTCACCAATATTTCTCTTGCAATGAGAACTTCTACTCTCTCAGCATCCTCAAACATACAATCCAGTATTATTAACTATGGTCACTGTGCTGTACATTAGGCATTGATTCTTTTTTTTTTTTTTTTTTTAGGCATTTATTCTTGAGGGCAGCAGCCCCAGTGGTCCTCCTGTTCTCTCTTGCCCCTCTAACTGGGCACTGGCCTCTAGGAATGAGCTGTCAGACCTGAGTGCTGGTACAATGG
Source organism: Spilogale gracilis (assembly GCA_004023965.1). Lineage (NCBI taxonomy): Eukaryota > Metazoa > Chordata > Mammalia > Carnivora > Mephitidae > Spilogale > Spilogale gracilis. The sequence goes on along the minus strand of PITA01005146.1, from coordinate 25,274 downwards.
CAGCTCAGTGGCCACTAACCACCTCCTGTTCCTCCCACTGCTGTTTTGCAGCTCAAACTTGCTTCTCACCCAATATCCACGTTCAGCAGACATCTCCTCCCAGACCGACAGGAGATGGTATCAGGAACCTGTCCCCATTCATAATACTGACATGGCTTCTGCTCTTCAGATCAGTTTTTTTAATGAAAACTCCCATGAGATTAAAGCAGAGCAGAGGAAGGAACAGAATGATAAATGTCCTAAAGCAAAATGAGATACAGTTCAGAGATGGTTGGGTTGCAGTTGTTTTTTTAGACAAATGTTTTATGAAAGACACTGGCAAAAGTGTCAAAAGCCTTCTGTCCTGTTTTCAAATATTAGCACAGGATATTTTCTTCTGGTTATTATTAGATGCAGAAATTTGTTCCCAGGTAGGGCCTCATGGGGAGCTCAGTCTCCCCCGTCAACCAGGATATCTTTCTAAAAAACTGACTCTAAGGTTATAGGAGGAATGTGAGGCAAAGAAGCATGCAGATGGGTCAAAATGTGGTTGGGCAGGACTTTCAAAATCTTGTTAGATAAAAAACTGAATTTACAAAATACTTTAGCATACTAATATTCAATTTCAAAAGGATTCACTGCCATCCATTCAAGTAGGGCAGAACACATATGTATAAATATGTATGTATAAATATTTTCTTATTATCTCCACCACTTTTCCCTGTAATGGTTTTTCAGTTTTCCTTAATAGATATTCTGACCCACAACCCTCTCCCAGCCCTGTTCTCAGCAATTTATCCAAGTTTGAGTCTTCCAAAAACTGAAAACCTAAGGAATTCAAGAAATCTACCAATATCTGAAAATAAGCATTCTCTCCCAGCTCAGAATAACCAGTTTGCCTATTCTGATAACATCCTTGCACCAGAGAAATGGCATCTTATCCCGACTATTTTTAAGAATTTACCATAGAATTTTTCTTAAAGAACATTTCTGGACCATGAAATATGGAAAAGTTCCTAAGACATTAGCCAGCCCCAAATCTTCAGTCTTAGAGCGTGAAGAAATCAAGACCAACAAGAGGAAGACAATTTTTCCAAGGTCACAAGAAAATTCCTTCAAGCTTAGAAGCAAGGTTAAGATTAGAACCCAGGACTCCTGATTAGTTGATTAGTTACTGAGTGATTACTATGTGCCAAAACTGTGCAAGATACTAGAACATATAAACAAACAAAAAAGATATACTCCTGCCCTCATGTGCAGTGGGAAAGTAGATCTCTGGGTACAAACTTGAGTGTTATACAAAGAAGGTAAAAGGGGACTTCACTTTGTCTAGGCCGTCAGGGATAGCTTCCCTGATGAAATGACCTTTGAGCTGAAATCTAAGAGCCAGGTGAAGAGGAATGAAATCGATGAAGGAGCATGGCCTGGGGGAGAAGGAGAAGAGTCCAAGGAAAGATCCTGAATGTTTTTCAGTACCGATCACAATTTCTTGACCATTAATCACACAGAATGCTGCTGTGGTGATGTTTTGTTTTGCTTTTCAGGCACTTTATTGTATCTTTTCTTTGATTTAGGTATGTATAATCTAAGAATATAATCTCTAGTCACCAATCCCTGTTGATGACAAGAATCAGCAAGCACTAGTTTAGGAGGAGTCTGGAGTGACTTGTTTGGTATGATTTTAAAAATCATGATGATAGGGGTGCCTGGGGGGCTCAGTTGGTTAAGCGACTGCCTTCGGCTCAGGTCATGATCCCAGAGACCCAGGATGGGGATAGGGTCCCACATCGGGCTCCCTGCTTGGCGGGAAGCCTGCTTCTCCCTCTCTCACTCCCCCTGCTTGTGTTCCCTCTCTGGCTGTGTTTCTCTCTGACAAATAAATAAAATCTTAAAAAAAAAATCATGATGATAAGTAACTGGTTGACACTCATTCTAAACTTATTCAGAGCATTGGTTTTTGGTCTTCTTTCATATTATTCCAGAACTGGAAAAGATTTGCCTCACCTCATGTCTCTTGATTTTCACCTAATTCTCATTAAACACAATCCATTTATACTTCTCTAGGTTATATGTCTGAAATACAAGGAAAAAAGAGTGTAAATTTGGAAGCATCGAAAGACCGTGATGCCAGACAGGAAATAAAAGCTTCAGAATTACTAAGGAGACTGCAATATCTGGCTTTCATCTTAAAAGCAAGGAAATTTGAACTGTGTAAGTAAGCTCTGCATATAAAAGGAGGTGGGAATGAGTAATTAGGAAAGGAGACACCAGGGAAGTATTGCTGGAGGACTTATAGTGGTTTTCAGTCCATTATTCTAGATGTGAACTGTTACAAACTGATTTGACCACCTTTCTCTTTCCGTCTTTTCATAGTCTCTTAATAGCCTAACCCACTACACATTCTCAACTGCAAAGTCTAGAGTAGTTAGAAGTTGTAGGAGACATAAGGTGCAAATGAGCAAGTGCACACATCAAGTGGATGGATGGATATGGAATTTGGGTGCTATCCCAAATGGGGAAAATGAAGGAAAGACACTGGAGCTGTGACTGATGGTTGACACTTTCTCATCTTGGGAGGGGAAAGCATGGGCAGTCATTGCCATATAGATTTATTATCTAGGTTTATCTGTGCTTCTGTGTTTGGGTTATAAATATGCTCTTGAGTCTTTTAACATGCTGAATCTGAATGGGAAGTTGTGATTCATGTAGGCCCTAAGTGTTACAATTTTAAAGAAATAGAGCATTCTTGGGTGCCTGGGTGGCTCAGTGGGTTGAGGCCTCTGCCTTTGGCTCAGGTCATGATCCCAGGGTCCTGGGATGGAGGCCTGCTTCGGGCTCTCTGCTCAGCAGGGAGCCTGTTTTCTCCCCCTCTCTCTGCCTGCCTCTCTGTCTACTGTGATCTCTCTCTCTCTGTCAAATAAATAAATAAAATCTTTTTAAAAAAAAAGAAATAAAGCATTCTTTTTTTTTTTTTTAAGATTTTATTTATTTAACAGAGAGAAACACAGCTAGAGAGGGAACACAAGTAGGGGGAGGGAGAAAGGGAGAAGCAGGTTTCCCAACAAGCAGGGAGCCCGATGTGGGGCTTGATCCCGGGTCTCCAGGATCATGACCTGAGCCGAAGGCAGTCACTTAGCCAACTGAGCCACCCAGGTGCCCCGAAATCAAGTATTCTTTAAGGTTGTTTCTAGTTTGAGTTTTCAAAATGTATGTAAAAATAAATGTTGAAAGAATATAGGATGTAGGGTATAAGATTAAATGAGAACACTAGTTTAGGAAAGTCTAGCCCACAAGAGTACCAGACCACCAGTGACAATATATAGAAGAGCCACAGGAGACAATGGTATAACTATGTAATTAGTTTTGGAAATGATCTCAAAGAACAGGACTAGCTGAAGGAGTTATCTTCATCGTGGCCACTGTCTCCAAGAAGGATTAAGTCCTGTGGTCATTAATATGGCTTCACAACCATTCCTCAGTTTCTTCTTTTCTCAGCTTTTATATCTGCCAGCTATTCCAAACTCTCTTCACTTCCTCCAGGACAGAAGGCTGGTATTAGCTTTTTCCATTCACCATGGTTAATCATCTGAACATGAGGTCACCAAGTCTGTTTGTTTCTTCTTTCACTGATCTCTTGGGTTAGTTCTTTGGACTTCTTTTTCTTTGTCAGCTCCAAAGCCCTCATCACCTCAGCTAGAATACTAGTACAGTCATCTAGCTAGTCCATGATTAACCAACTCCTCTTCTATGCTGAGAGAATTTTCCATTGTGTGAAACTGGATGGGAGGCTGTGATCTTGTGATTTATAATAAAATATATAGATTTGGTCTTTGTCTCATTTTCTGGCAGAACTTCTAAAACCCCCCGAATTTCCGAAGTGGTGAGAATATAAAGGTGCCTTTTGTTATGTTAATGAGGTGATTTTTGGAAAGCCCCTAGGTAACCAAAGAACGGGGTCGGTTGCCAGGGGACTTAACCATGTGATTAAGGGGTTGGAACTTTCAGTCCCACCCCAAGCTCCAGGAAAGGGAGAAGGGCTGGAGGTTGAATCAATCACCAATGTCTAATGATTTATCCAATCACCCCTATGTAATGGAGACTCCTTTAAAACTCCACAAGGATGGGAGCTTCCTGGTTGGTGAACAGAAAGATTGAGGGAGAGTTCTATGCACTTTCTCCATATCTTGCTATATCTCTTATATATCCTATATATCTCTTCTATCTGGCTATAGATAGAGTTATAGCCTTTTTAGAATAAACCAATAACCCAGTACTTAAGATCTTTCTTTGAGTTCTGTGAGCCCCTCTAGCAACTTAATTGAACCCAAGGAGGCAGCTGTGAGAACTTGTGATTGATTGCCAGTCGGTGAGAAGCACGGGTAACAACCTGGACTCACAGTTGGCATATGAGGTGGAGGGCAGTCCTGCAGGACTGAGCCGTTAACCTGTGGAATCCATTGCTATCTCCAAGTAGCCAGTCTCAGCCTTGAGTTGAGCTGTAGGACACCCAGCTTGTGTCTGAGAACTGGCTGATAGTGGTGGGAGCTACCTGCGCACATCGCAGCTGGGTTCAGGATCATTAGAGATGGAGCCAGCTTCCTTCTGCAGAAGCCAGAAGGGGCAGATGATGACTCCCAGCCCCTCCTGCAGCCAGAGCTCCGGGTGTCTGTCCCTGAGTTTGGCCAACCAGGAGCACCCATCCCAGATACTGCATCTGAGACGAGGACGCATAGGGGATGGAACAGTTGAGAATGTTTTGCTGCAGTCATAGGGGCAGCTGTACCACTGCTGGATGTCTTCAGTGCCACCCAGGAGAACTTTGCCTGCTGGGTCAGCTGCAAAACTTCGGTGCCCAGTCCCCAGCTGCTGGGCAGACAGCGTCCTCACCAGACCAGCTCTATGGGTCTGATTTCAATTGTGGCTATGGCTGTGTCATCCCCTTCAGTTCTGCTCATTTCCTCAGCCTGGTTCTTTAAACTTCCCAGACTTTCTGCGAGCTAGCCCATATCTGTTTGAAAAATTCCTCTCATGCTTAAGACAGCAAGGACTGGAGTCTGTTCTGAGAAATGTCAGGGATAGTTCACCACATCTGTCCCTGCTCCCAAGTAATCACTTATACCTCTGCCAAAGTATTACAAAAACTTCACCTTTACCATATCATTTTTTTTTTTTTTTACTATATGCTTAAGAAGGCAGAGAGGATTCTACATAAATTCAAGTTCCTTAGCTTGCTTTTCAGCATTCCAAATAATCCAGCCTCTCTCAAGGAGTTTTTATTTTCTCTGCTGTCTGTCTGGCCAGTAGTTCCCCTCCCCCCAAAAAAGAGTTTTTATGAGACTCATAGAAATAAATAAATTAAAAGCCAACACACACATACTCAACTAAAGCAAACACTTCCTGAAAAATACTTAAATTATGGGTGATAAATTCTGAGATTTTCTATTCCATTTTTTCTCACTTAAAAAAAAAATGCTTGTTGACACCAAATTGATTTGTAAAACACAGGTTCAGCTTATACTTGTGGTTTTCAGACCACCCGCACTCTGTTACCAGTTTATGACATGGGCAGGAAATACATAAAGGAATTAACTCAAAACCTTCAGTTAATCTCACTTTTCCTATTAGGATTTCTTATATTTACACAAACGTTGTGAAAAAAATACAAAATTGGCATCATGACAAAGAAAGGCTATGAAAAACATCATTCTCAGGACTACTGAATAATGCTTGAATATATAATTAAATCAATCACAAAAGAATTGCTTTCTAAACTTCAGTTTGATTTTGCATATTACTTTGGAAGAACAATTCGATTGCACACTCACAAAGACTTTTTTTCCCCCCAGTTAGTCTCTTGGAGGGAGTCTTGCTTTGGTTCAATGGTTTAGGCACTGGCTACCCAGATTTGAACCAGAATGGTTCTCTATGGAAACTCTAACCAAACTCATGTGTAACAAATCACTGCTGACATTTTTCAAAAGAATGAGGTAGAAATAGATTAGTAATAGATTTCTTGAAAATGACTAGAAAAAGTCAAGTCTCTAAGGCTGGGCATGATGAGTTTCAATGAGCTATTAAACCTGCCAATATCTCTTTATGGAAATCCAAAGGTTGATTTGGGAGATGAAAACAGGACTGGGAACGGGGTGGGGATTGGAGTCCAGAAAGAGAGACAGGTGCAGACTGAAAAGATGACAACTCAGGGCTGCTAGTGGCACATCTGATTCCTGCCCCAGGGACACTCTCCCCAGCTGCTGTCGTTTCACGGCTTAGCACTCCCTTCCACGAGGTTTCTGATGTCAGTGTAGTTAGGCCTTATGCTTGGTGGCCTGTAATCTTTGTGCTTTGCAACCCATCACAGCAATCTGTTCACCTCTATGAATATCTAATAGATAGTAGATGTACTCCCTTGAGATCAGAATACACACTGAAGTAAGAAAGAAAAAAATACTTCTCTCAGTTAATTCCACAATGGTTCCTATTCCAACACATCATTGTAGCCATCCATCTCTGTGGGCTGGAAAGCTAGCCATATGGAATCAGAGACGCAGAGCAGATTCTCCCCCCAAGAGTTTGGGAGCGTATACATAATGACTCTCTCTCTCCCTTCGTCCTATTGGCTGAAATCTCTTAGACCCCTGGCTATTTCCAATCACTTTGGAGTTTTCTGCAGCTCTGCTTCACATCTTCTTTTTTCCACATTAAAAGATGCACAGAAGAGCTGCCAGAATAAAACCAAACCAGAAATTCCTTGGTAAACAGAAAAATGCATCCTGTATCTTATATCTTGATAGTCCCATTTCTGTTCCTTCTACCCACCCCTCCCAGCCCATCCTTGTATTCCTTTTCAAGCTTCAGGCTTGTGTTACAGTGAGAAGCTGCTGGTGTTAAGGAGACTGGCATTTATTTATTCTTTCTTTGTCAAATCCACAGGGACATCTTTGCCTTTCTCTGTAATACCACTTAAGGGTGGGAGTAAAGTAAGAAAAGGTGACTAATAGATCATGGAAAAGAACTCTTGAAATTGGAAACAAAAACAAGTATTGCTCATAATACTGCCCTCCCTCCATACAGTGGGAGGTAATATAGAATAAAGATTAAGAACCTTCTGTACAGCAAAGGAAACAGTCAACAAAACAAAGAGGCAACCCACAGAATGGTAGAAGATATTTGCAAATGACACTACAGACAAAGGGCCGGTATCCAAGATTGATAAAGAACTACTCAAACTCAACATCCAAAAAGAAGATGAACACATCAAAAAATGGGCAAGAGACATGAAGAGGCACTTCTCCATAGAAGATATACAAATGGCTAGCAGACACATGAAGAAATGTTCAGCGTCACTAGCCATCAGGGAAATTCAAATCAAAACCACACTGAGATACCACCTTACACCAGTCAGAACAGCCAAAATTAACAAGTCAGGAAACAACAAGTGTTGGAGAGGCTGCGGAGAAAGGGGAACTCTCTTACATTGTTGGTGGGAATGCAAGCTGGTGCAGCCGCTTTGGAAAACAGTGTGGAGATTCCTTAAAAAATTGAAAAGAGAGCTACCCTATGACCCTGCAATTGCACTACTGGGTATTTACCGCAAAGATACAGATGTAGTGAAAAGAAGGGCCATATGTACCCCAATGTTCACAGCAGCAATGGCCACAATCGCCAAACTGTAGAAAGAGCCAAGGTGTCCTTCAACAGACAAATGGATAAAGAAGATGTGGTACATATATACAATGGAATACTACGCCTCCATCAGAAAGGATGAATATCCAACTTTTGTAGCAACATGGACTAGACTGGAAGAGATTATGCTGAGTGAAATAAGCAAAGAAGAGAAAGTCAAGTATCACATAGTTTCACTTACGTGTGGAACATAAGTAATATAGAAGACAGTAGGAGAAGGAAAGTAAATGGGAGTAGGGTAATTCAGGGAGAGAAACAAAACAAGAGAGACTTTGGAAACAGAAACGGACTGAGGGACTTGGAGGGAAGGGGGGGGGATGGGAGAGCCTGGTGGTGGGTGCTGAGGGCACGAATTGCATGGAGCCTTTTTGCTGCCCCAAATCACTGGATTATTTGGAACATCTTTATTTTTATTTTAAAATAAGGGTGGTTGACATCAACAGGATATTACAGCTTCTTGCAAAATATCTAGAGAGTGTGCCTAATTAGATCCTGCCACATTAACAACTCTTAGGTCCAATTTCTTCTTCTTCTTCTCCTTCCTCTTCCTCTCCCTTCTTCCTCTTCCTCCTCCTTTTTTTTTTTTTTTTTTTTTTTTTACAAATCTGGAGGACATCAGAGTGGACTAAAATAATTTCCTATCTGCAAAAGATTTCACAGACAAACAGTACTTAAGCTGAGAAATCCCTTGATAAATTTGCCAGTAGACCAATTCTCTTCACTGGTATGAGGGAGGCTTATAACACAAATCCTTTGTGCATTGTAGAAGGCAAATGCACATGTATTTTGCATAAGCAAATTCTAAACCAACCTGGTTGGTTTACAATTTGCTTAGATTTTTAAATAAATTATTACCCTTTCCCCAAAATAACCCCCTTTAAAAAAAGTTCTCAAAGACCTTCTCTCCATGATTGTAAGCTGCTCTTGGAGCCCTGGAAGGGATGGAAGGAGACACTGAGAGTCAAAATTTCCATGTAACCACAACTATTTCTTGCATTGGAAGCTGCCTATTTTTGCTGTCTCTAGAGAGAGAACTGCAGAAGATTTTTATGTCTGTCTCAAAATTGATTATGGGTTTTTAGTTTTACCAAGTTCAGACTTAAAAGCAACAACAACAACAAAAGAAACACAAAAATAATACTTATCTTTCTCTTCTGCACACGGCAGTGAGTTTGTTCTGCACTCGTGCATGCTTGGGATAACATTACATGTTGGTATTTACTATAAAACTCTACAAGCTTGGGGCATCTGGGTGGCTCAGTTGTTAAATGTCTGCCTTCGTCTCAGGTTATGATCCCAGGTCCTGGGTTCAAGCCCCACATCGGGGTCCCCACTCAGGGGGAAGCCTGCTTCTCCCACTCCCCCTGTTTGCATTCCCTCTCTCGCTGTATCTCTGTCAAATAAATAAAATCTTAAAAAAAACACCAAAACTCTACAAGCTTAAAAGCAGCAACAGAGAACACTATGAGGACAGCTTGTGTTCTTTGTGGAATTGATCCAAGGCTTTCATTCATAAATGAGCTAGACTTTTTGGTTAGTTAGGTTGGTTTTAGTTTTTTGTTTTTTTCCCCCCCTCATATGATAACTCAAGTAAAAATCTGGATCAAATCCACTCTGATTAGTGCTGCCATATAAACAAATTGTTTGAACACTGGATTTTACTTTTGGAGAGGAGGATAAAAATTTAAAAGCTAAATAGCGTAAATCCAATCTTAGTTTTTATTCTTGCATGATTAGTGACTCTTTTACCAACAGAGAAATGCTTTACACAAAATAATATTGAAGTCAATAAAGTTAGAAGATTATTAAGAAGTAGGACATAAGAGGAAGGAAGTACAGAGGAGATGGAATAAAAAGTAAGGATGGGGTAAGAAGAGGCATTGGGGAGAAAGAAAATATGCTTGTGTGAGCCTTTACAAAGAGCAAGAAAAAAGGAATTTAACGGCTGAACTTGTGTCACCTTGGATCCTACTGGTGAATATAATATAACAGACACTGAGAGTTTATCCAAAAAAATTCTTCAAGTTCTGATACAAAGTTTTCAAATACTTATTCAAACCCAGTGAGCCATATCTGAATGGCCCATGGGGGCTCTTCTTAATACAACCGCATACGACCCCCACAGGGGTCTCCCTACCCTCTTGAGATCCAGACAAGTTTGGCTTGAACTCTTGTTTGGGGTCTCACAGAGGTCCAAATCTCTGCACTCACTTTGTGGCTTGTCGCTTCATTTTTTCCCTTGTGGTCTTTTGATGAGCAAAAGTTAGTTTTGATGAAGTCAATCATCACTTTTTCTTTGGTGGTTCATGTATTTTAAGTCCTAGCTTACAAATTTCTGTTTGTTCTAAAGAGGAGGTACTTTTAATATGGGATTTCAAGCAACTTTAAATTGAAATTAGACATCTCTGGTGTCTTTCCTTCCAGCAAGATCTCCACTCCATGCAGAGATGTTTAAAGCTAACACCATCCCGTGGTCTCTCACTTCCACATACTCTGGATGATCCCCTAGGCCAAGCCCTACACTCCAAATTCTTCTCCCTCCAGTATAGAGCCATTTGAACTTCTAAAATTCCAAGGTTCATAGGGCACCTGCGTGGCTCAATTGGTTAAGTGTCTACCTTTTCTGGGGTCCTGGGATTGAGCCCCACTCAAGGTCCCTGCTCAGCAGGGAGTCTGCTTCTCCCTCTGCCTCTGTGTCCCCCACACTGCTGCTGCACTCTCTCTCTCTCTCAAATAAAATATCTTTTAAAAAATAAAATTCTAGAGTTCACTTTGTAGTAGTAAAACCTACAATCTGTCCTGCAAGTCAAAAGAGTTCTCAAGGACACGATAGTTGTAATAGCAACTTTCCTCTTATTATTATTGAATCAATTCAAACTTCTGGCCCAAGTTTCCCAACAAAATTTTGGGACTCTAGCCGAACTCTTTTACTGAAATATACATAGAGCCTTCAACATGCAGAGACCTCAAACACTTATTCCCTTTTTATCTGTTGTGTCCACACTTCTGAATATGATGTGATATAGCTGAATAAGAAATGAATAAATTACTTTTCTCTACAGTTACATCTTCATCTTCTGGTCTTAATGACATTTAACAAAATCATCCCATAGTCCAGCATGTTATCTTAATGACCTTTCCTCTTAGTTTCAATTCCTGAGACTATTTCAACCACGTCTACATGTGGAAAATCCCAGTAAATGCAGGGTTACTTTCTAAAATAGGGACTCAAATTGTTCTTCTCAAGAGCTTAACTCCAACTTTGAAATGAATATATTTTTACAAATATTTTCTTTTGTTGGATTTAAAACTGTTCTATCACCTCAAGTCCATTATGTCCCAAAGAGAACTTGTCTTTTCCTCCAAAATGGTGCTTGTTTTCCACACCTCCCATCCAAAGCAGGGCTCAACTCCTGGACATTTTTGGAGTCTTACATCCTCATTATCCTGTGTTTGTTGTGGGCTCTTCTTTTGAAATGCCTAAGATTTGTCCTTTTTTCTCCATTCCCACCTTAGAACTGATTTTTCTTAAGTTACAATAACTTCTAATTTAGTTTCCCTCGATTCTTCCTCTGCTCTAACTCTCTGACCCTGCATCACCCCATATCATTCTTAAATTAGGAGGTTCTTTCTGTGTTTGCTCAATAGCATACAGAGCATCTCTCTGACTGAACACACCTGCCTGAGCCTGAAGGTTCCTGGAGGCCTCACCTGACCTCTCCAAGTTATTTCCCAGTATGAGTTCTGTTCTAGGAGACCAGTCTCCTCACTCTCCCAGGCATTCCAAGCTTATTCTGAGTTCTTTGCTTGTGCTACCAACTCTCCCCTAGAGGCCCATAACCTAAAAGGCCACTTCTCACAGTCACTTTCTAAATCCTTCTCTTTCAAAATTTGGTTCATCTCACCTTCTCCAGCAATTTTCTCTCTTCCCTAAACTATTGCTTCACTTATAATTCACTGAGCCTAGTTTGAAATATGTGGAAAACGTCATCTGGCTCACAGAGTTCATGTGATAATCAAATGGAAAAACATGGGGGAAAAAAGAAGTCAATATGCTTACAATACAGAGTTTCCATTTGACATGAACTGAGCCCTTGAGGCCCCGGGTAAGTAGATCTATGCCTCCCTTAGACATTTCCTTTTATAGCCACTAATTTACACAAGACTGAAAACCTTCCAGGGAAAACAAAAGACTTGGACACTGCACACTATTGGGAATCACACACAGCCATGTCTGATGGACTGGGTTGGCCCCAGTGGGAGCCAGAGGATCAACAGAGTCTTTAGAGAGAAGTTATCACAGAGAAGGCGAAGTCTGAACCAGTGAACCAGAATGGAGAGGTGATTTTAGGAATGGCCTAAGAGCTGCTACCACAAGCTCCTGACACAGTCCTAGTGCCAACACTTGTCATTGTAGAAAAAGGCCTTAGTTGTATGAAATGGAATCAGCTGTATACTAAGCACCGTAGCACTTTGGGGCTCAATAAACCTTACTGACAACGCCTTCCTTCTCTTTCCCTGCCTCCCTGCCTGGGCTGAATACAGAAGAGCATTTTTCTCTGCCAAGATAGTGACAACATCTCTGGCCCCAAGGTACAGTGGCATTATTCCAATTTCTCAAACAATGGGTGCAGTGGATTCCCATCTCTACAGGTGGCCAGAGGGACGTGAGCCAAGTTCCACCCCTCAAGGGGCACCTCTGTGGACCTGCCAGGGCCCCAGGCTTCAGGTTCCTGGCTCAACTTGACATTGATCACAGTGGTCATCATGCTTTCAACCTCACTGGTCACTGTGGCGGGGAACCCTTCAGCCAGTACAATCTATCAGGATGGCTGACATTATTTTCTAGACCTGGAAATGGAGTGTGGTCTTTTTCCACCACAGACTCCAAGTCCACACCCAAGCCAAGCACACTGGAATGCCACCTGCTCTTCTATGACTGGGTTGGGCGCAAAGGTGAGGATTCTATATAAAATAAAAGGGTTAAACTTTCTCACCTATTCAGATGGGGTCAGTGCAATCTGATGGTGAATAGGGAGTTGTTCTGATGGCTTATGGGTTCCTGGGAAGTTGTGTCCATTCTTCATTCTCTTGGGGGAAGAATAACCTGCATGTTTGGTCTCAGAAGCTGCACAGGCAATAGTGCAGACCAGGTGACTGTCCTGATTACTCAGACTGACTGCTCCAGGATTCTTGCTATGGGGGCCTGGGGGCTAGCTAATGTGGACCTGTTTTTGAAAGAGGGTAGCTCAGATGTGAAAGCTGAGCTGTCTTGTCCCATCATAGGAAATCGGAGGGAAAATGACCCACTCTTTAAAATCATGGCTCCATTCATTTCTATGCTTACCTTTCTAATGTGACATGATCACCACATTCAAAATATCGTATGATAACCAAGTTGCATCAGCCATAAACATATCTGTCCCATAAACTTCAACTACACTAGGATACAGCCTGATGTCCAAAGAAAGAAAATCTCATAACAAGTGGCCTCTGCCTAGAGAGACTAAGGTCACCTGAAGGGGAGGGCACTAGGGTCTCTATATACCAAGATACGGCATGCAACCAGAAGATTCTACTTTGTTATGTGAAGCATTAGTGAGGCTCTCCGGCTTCAAGACCCAGTGGCAACATCACCATTTCGGCATAAAGTGTGTTGATTTCTAGCACTGGTTTTATGAAAGTTGAACTATGTAGGTTGTATTTGGATATTAATTTCTTTTTGTGTTTGTTTCCCATAAGCTTAAAATATGTCATAGTTCTCAGAATCCTGTAAAACATTAGGTACACATCCAACAAGGAAAAAAAGACTCTGTTTTACGGTTTGCCTCCAGAGCTTTTTTTTTTTAAATAAGATTTTATTTATTTGACAGAGAGAAACACAGCCAGAGAGGAAACACAAGCAGTGGGAGTGAGAGAGGGAGAAGCAGGCTTCCTGCTGAACAGGGAGCCTGATGTGGGACTCGATCCCGGGTCTCTGGGATCATGACCTGAGCCGAAGGCAGTCGCTTAACCAACTGAGCCACCCAGGCACCCCTACCTCCAGAGCTTTTTAAAAATGTAAACACAATAGGCTACCATGATGAAGGCGGACGCTCAAAACTCCCTCTTTGGCGCTATGTGCTCCTTTTTCTCCCTTCCTAGAGTCAACTTCTCCAGCTACTTATCTTTCATGTCTGTGTTTTCAGTCTCTTTTAAAAATCTTATATCTAGGGGCGCCTGGGTGGCTCAGTTGGTTAAGCGACTGCCTTTGGCTCAGGCCATGATCCCGGAGACCCTGGATCAAGTCCCACATTGGGCTCCCTGCTCGGCGGGAAGCCTGCTTCTCCCTCTCTCATTCCCCCTGCTTGTGTTCCCTCTCTGGCTGTGTTTCTCTCTGTCAAATAAATAAAATCTTAAAAAAAAAATCTTATATCTATTCATATCCATGGAGAATGCATAGTACTGCTTTGTATTCTTAGACTCTTACATCAAAGCTATCATACTACACAAATCTTTTGGTAACTTTTCCTTCCTTCCTCCCTTCCTTCTTTCCTTCCTTCTTTCCTTCCTTCCTTCCTTCCCTCTCCCTCCCTGCCTGCCTGCCTTTCTTCCTTCTTCCTTTCTTTTAACTGATCCATATCAGTACAAAAACACCTAGTTCGTGTACGCAGTCTTGTCTTACTACACAAAATAACAGACCAGAAGCAGCAGCATCACCAGGAGGCTTCTTCAAAGAGGTAGAACCCCAAGCCCCACCCCAAACATAAAGATCCCCAGGTACTTCCTTTGCACATGAAAGTCTGAAAAAAATGTCTGTATCCCTTTTCATCAAATGTCAACACCACAGTTTACTTATGCTTTATGATATACAAATAGGTTTTAATATACATACAAATATGTTCACATTTATTGTTCCCCTACTAATGGACATGCGAGTTGTTTCCAATTCTTTTATTAGAAACAATGCTTCATTGAAGACACTTAGACATGTCTTGGGGTGCACATATGTAATTTTTCTTATCATTATGGCCTGGAAGTAGAAGTACCAAGTGGAATGCACATTCGTCTATCTTCAACTTGCTATTGCCAAACAGCGGTTGTGCAAAATATCTACTTCTTTTTCCGGTATACAATCATGTCCTTGACAATATCTGACAATGGTAGATAGTTTTTTAAGTTCTGCAAGTCTAATGAGTATGAAATTGAATTTCAAGTGTTTTTTTCTTCTTTTTATAGCTTTGTTGAAGTATAATTGATATACATCAAGTTGCACAAAAAGTATAAGATTTGCTGGTATTGACATATGTAATACTTGTATGAAACTGTCACTATAATCAAGATAATGAACATGTTGTCATCTCCCCCCCATTTTCTCATGTTTTTCCATAATCTCTCCCTCCTGCTCCTCTCCCCACCATCTAACTTCAGCTGCCATTAGATACACACATCACATAGAACTTAGGAACCTGATACCACATTCTTTCATTTCCCTCTTCCTGGCCTGTGTCTTGCCTGTGCTCAGACATTTGACTTCTACTTGTGTTCTAACCCTCACAACACATTGTTATGATTTTGGTTTGAGATTGTCAGTTATCTTTTAAAAATTTAGAAATAAGAAAAAATGGCTGTATTTATAGGTGTCCCTCATACCCATGTAGATTCAGATTCCCATCTGGTATTAGTTTCCTTCTTCCTGAAGCACTTCCTTTAACATCTCCAGAAATGCTGGCTTGCTGGAGAGGAATTCTCAGCTTTTGAGTGCCTGAAAGTCTCTTTTACCTCTGTTTTTGATACATATTTTTGCTGACTATTCTAGTGTTTTTACATGAGTGCTTCAGTGATGTTTCTCCACCTTCCCCTGGGGTATACTGGTTCCAGTGATTAAATCTACTGTAATTTTTAGTCTTTGTTTTTCTGAAAATAATATATCTTTTTTATTCCATTGCTTTTATTAAAAGATTTTATTTATTTATTTATTTATTTATTTATTTATTTATTTATTTATTTATTTATTTGAGAAAGAGAGAAAGAGCAAGTAGGGGGAGGGCCAGAAGGAGGGGGAAAATCTGAAGCAGGCTCCGTACCCCACACGGGCTGATCTTACCACCCCTAAGATCGCAACCTGAGCTGAAATCAAGAGCTGACGCTTAACTGACTGTTGTGTCCCTGCTCTAACTGCTTTTAAGTTTTTGCATGATCACTGATTTTAAGCAATTTGATTATGTTGTCCTCCGTGTCATTTTCTTCGTTTTTTAAAAATATAAATTTGTGTTCAGGCTTATTGAGCTTCTTGAAACGATAGGATTTAATTTGCACCAAATTTGGGAAAAACTCTGGTCCCTTTCTTCACACGTGTACGTAATTTTTAGTCACTCCTCCTTCGTGGGCTCAATAGGTATTATGAGGCCACTCCAGATAGTCCTACAGCTCATGGATGCTCTGTAGTTTTTTCAGTGTTTTTTTCTCTCTCTGCTTCATTTTGTTTCAATTGCTGTATTTTTAAATGCACCAGTTTCTCCTTTATCAGTGTCTAATCAGCAGTTAATCTCATTCTGTGTAGCTTTCATCCCAGACATAATGTTTTCATCTCTGGGAGTTCTATTTGGGTGATTTTCCTTTTTAAAAAAAATAATATCTGCCATGTCTTTACTTAACATGCTCTATGTTTATATTCTTATCATCTGTATGTAGTTAAAATAACTATTTTAATGTCCTTACCTACTGCTTCTATTATCTGTGTCATTTCTGGGTTAATTTTGGTTGACTGATTTTTCTTCTCCTTATGGGTCATATTTTTGTATCCCTTTGTATGCCTGGTAATTTTTATTGGGTCCTAAAACATTGTGAATCTTACTTTAAGGAGTGCCAATATTTTGGTATTCCTGTAACTATTTTTGAACTTGTTCTGGGACACAGTTAATTGGAAACAGTTTGATCCTCTCACGACTTTGCTTTTAAGCTTTGTTGGGCAGGCTTAAAGCAGTCTTTTGTCTAGGGATAATTTTCCTCAGTACTGAGGCAGTACCCTTCTGAGGACTCTACCTAATCTTTGAAGAGTTATGTGAATGTTCAAGTTTTTCCACTCTGGCTGGCAAAACTCCAAACTATTTCCAGCACCACATGAGTCCTGAAAATTGTTTTGTCTAATCCTTTTTGGTAGTTCTTTCTCCAGCCTTGGGTACTTTCCTCACAAGCTAATCAGCAATCAGGTGAAGGCTTGAGTGGTCCCTCTTCAGAACTTCAGAGTGCTCTTTCTCTGCAACTCTCTTCTCCCCGGGGTTCTCCCTGCAGACATTAGTTGCCTTGACATCCCCCAGACTCTGAGTTCTATCTCCTCAACTCAGGGAGACCTGGGTTCTCTCTCCAGAACCCTACAAACACCCAAGGAAGAGGAGGATCATAGGATTCACTCCTTTGTCCCAGGATTTACTCTGCTTTATGTCCAATGTCTAGTATAAATATTAGGGGTCAGCTCTAATGAGATTACATCTGTACTCATTGACTGGTAAACTAGAGCTACTTGAATTACAAATGTATTAATAGTATTACCACAGTCTCCCACAATTTGGCATTATAACTGTCTTGAAATTTTTTTGCCTGCTCATTTGGACAAAACTACTAAATATTGAGATTAGTTAGTATAAAATAGTAAGGGAAACATATATTTTATTCATCATAATATCCAGAACCATAGTTTCATACCCTGATCATGGCTCAGAATCACCTGTGATCTTTCTTCCACATACTAATGTCTGGCTTCCATTCAAGTCTCTTCAGTCAGAATCTCTAGCAATGACGGTCGCTCAGGAAGATAGGTTTCAAATGTCCCATGGGTGCTTCTGCCCAACAATTTCCTGAGAACAATTTCAGTCATAATTATATACTCATAAATATTACTTTCCATTTAGTAACCATGAATTGAGAAACTATTACTCTTATTTATTGAGTGGTAGGAAAGAGACATAGTTAGGGCATAAGTCTGGCCCATGAGGAGCTCACAGTATCATGGAGGATGCTGATCTGAAACAGAAAACTTAGTGTAAATCTAAGCACAGTGTCACAAGTGCAGTGACAATGGCCTACCCAGGAGCTATATCCATAGAGCGGAGAGCACTGCACCCTGAGTCACCTGTGCAGAGGGTCAGGCAAGGCATCCTGCTTGAAGTGATACCTACACTTAGTAGAAAGGAGGAGTGCTAAATGTCTGGTGGAAGAAGGAAGGAGAAAAGATGTTACAGGCAGGGAGAGTAACGTGCATAAACATGGAAAATAAAGTGCAGGGGGGATGAAAGTCACTCAGTGATCTGAAAGTACAGGAAAGAATGGAGAATTTTAACACCGCAGAAGTATGACAAGTGTCAGATTAAAGAAGACCTCAAAAACCTTGAGGAGATCAGAGTTTGCCAGTGTTTCTCAAACATGAGTGTGCACACAGATCGCCATGATTATTGCTAAGACATGGATTCTGATTCAGAAGGACTGGGGTGGGGGTATCTGGGTGGCTCAGTGGGTTAAAACCTCTGCTTTCGGCTCAAGTCATGATCTCAGGGTCCTGGGATCAAAGCCCGCATCAGGCTGTCTGCTCAGCAGGGAACCTGCTTTCTCCTCTTTCTGCCTGCCTCTCTGCGTACTTGTGATCACTTTCTCTGTGAAATAAATAAATAAATCTTAAAAAAAAAAAAAAAAAAGAAGAAGAAGGACCGGGGTGGGGAGTCAGAGATTCTTCATTCTCTAGAAAGCTTCCAGGTATTGGTGTCAGCACTGCTTGGTCTGTGGACCATATTTTGGGTAGCAAGGTCATGAAAGTAGTCCCCCATGTAACAAGACCAACTCATCTGAGATTGTCAGACTGGAAAAGCCATGTGTAGGCACTCTGGTTGATGGGTCCATGGAGCCCAGCTTTTCTGACTTCAGTGACACAACCTTGGGCCCTTCAGACCAAACATCTGTCATTTAAATACCAACAAGTGATCCCAGTTGACGTAGAGCAGGAGATTGCCCAGCTAACTCCTCTCTGGATTTGCAATCCATGAGATTGTGAGATATAATAAGATGGTGGTTGTTTAAGCCAACAAAGCTTTGTTGTGTAGCAATAGATAGCCAGAACAGAATTTTGTCTAACATGTTCTAGATGCATATTAGAACCAATTAGAGGACTTTTAAAAAAATATATTGATTCCCAAACCCTAGCCCCAGAGATTCTGATCCAGTTGGTCTTAAGTGGGATTCGGGCATTAATAGCTTCAAGAGCTCCAAGATATGTCTTATAATACATTCTATATAAATTTTAATATGCAGGCAAACTTTAAGGCCATTTCAATAGGTGATAAAGAACCATCAAGCAGGCAGCTGATGTGATCATGTCTGTGTTTAATACAATCATGCCAACTTTATGGAGGATATACATTTGAGCGGTTGAAGACTGGCACTAGGGAAACCCATTAGTACGTTGTTGCAGAAATCCAAGTCGGAAATGATGGCGATTTAAGCTAGAACAGTGGTAGCAGGTCTGGGAAGGACAGAATGAATGAGAAAGATTCAGAAGTCAAACAGATAATCCTAAGAGACTGGCTATGGCAGAGGAGGCAAAGGAAGGAGTTCAACACAGAGTTTAAGAATATAGCCTGGGTCAGCAATCTCTTTGACCTCAACTGTAGCAACTTCTTCTTAGAAACATCACCAAAGGCAAAGGAAGCAAGGCCAAAAATAAACTATTGGGACTTCATTAAGATCAAAAGCTTTTGCATAGCAAAGGAAACAGTCCACAAAACCAAGAGATAACCAACATAATGGGAGAAGATATTTGCAAATAACGTATCAGGTAAAGGGCTAGTGTCCAGAATCTATAAAGACCCCTTATGAAACTCAACACTCAAAGAACAAATAATCCAATCAAGAAATGGGCAGAAGACATGAACAGACATTTCTGCAAAGAAGACATCCAAATGACCAAAAGACACGTGAAAAAGTGCTCAACATTACTTGGCATCAGGGAAATACAAATCAAAACCACAGTGAGATACCACCTCACACCAGTCAGAATGGCTAAAATTAACAAGTCAAGAAATGAGAGATGTTGGTGAGGATGTGGTGAAAGGGGAGTCCTCCTCCACTGTTGGTGGGAATGCAAGCTGGCATGGCCACTCTGGAAAACAGGATGGAGATTCCTCAAAAAGTTGAAAATAGAGTTACCCTACAACCCAGCATTTGCACTACTGGGTATTTACCCTAAAGATACAAATGTAGTGATTCGAAGGGGCATGTGGACCTCAATGTTCATAGCAGCAATGTCTAAAATAGCCAAACTATGGAAAGACCATAAATGTCTATCAACAATGACTGGATAAAGAAGATGTGTGATATATATATACAATGGAATACTATACAGCCATCAAAAACACACAAAATCTTGCCATTTGCAACAACGTGGATGGAACTAGAGGGTATTATGCTAAGATAAATAAGTCAATCAGAGAAAGACAATTACCATGATCTCAATGATATGAGGAATTTGAGAAATAAGACAGAGGATTCTAGGGGAAGGGAGAGGAAAAATGATACAAGATGAAATCAGAGAGGGAGAGAAAGCATAAGAGACTCTTAATCTCAGGAAATAAACAGGGTTGCTGGAAGGGAGGGGTGTGGAAGGGATGGAGAGATGGACACTGGGGAGAATATGTGCTATAGTGAGTGCTGTGAATTATATAAGATTGATGAATCACAGACCTGTACCCCTGAAACAAATAATACATTATATATTAATCAAAAAAAAAAAAGTCTAGGTGCCTAAGTGGATGAAGGTGACATTCCCAGCAACTAGGAATCAGTGCATGAGAAGCGAAGTAAATGCAGCAAGCAAGATAAGTATATTTGAGGATATATTAACTCTGCATTACCTAGAATACCTACGTAGGGCTGTCTGGAAGGCATCGGGGTATATAAATTTGAATTGAAAAGAAGAGGTATTAAGCACAGATACTGATTTTGGTGGCATCATCATTTAGATAGCAGCTGAAACGAAGATAATGGATGTGTTCCATCTCTGAGGGATGTCTATGAGCGATACTTTGATTGTCTAGCTCAACCCACTTTACTCTCTTTTTATGGTATCTTCCTATTCTGCAAAGGTGAAGAGGCCTCAAATGACACTTGTCTGAGCTTTGGAAGGCAGCTGTAAATCAGAGGCCATCCTCTTGCAGCTCTCTACTAACAAGTAAGGTCATGCATTCCTGAGTGGAGAGGCAATTGCAAGGCTAGACTCAGATGGGCCAGAGGATGGCTCCCTGGCTCCTGAGCCCCCAACTCCATTCCATCCCTTTATATCCACATCTGTTTTTCCTATGGCCCCACAGATCCTTAGAATCTTCTATCTTCTTGTTCTAACTCTGTATCCATAATCTGAAAGTTAAATTGAATTTTTTTTTGCTATGTCAACAGTTATTAATTAATACATTAAAAAATCACCTAAGCTACTTGAGAACTTGATACAAAGGTCCCAAGCCATGATATTCTGATTTAATAGGTCCAGGATGTGGTCAAGGAATCCTTGTTTTTGAAAACATTCCAGGTGATTCTTTTAAATTTTAGGTGGGGAGGGACAGAAGGATAGGGAGAAGAAAGAATCCCAAGCACATTCCCCACTGAGCATGGAGACTGACATGGGTTTGATACCACAACCCTGAGATCATGACCTGAGTGGAAACTAAGAGTCAGACACTTAACCGACTGAGCCACCCAGGTGCCCCCAACATTCCAGGTGATTCTAATACACAGTGAGACTGGAACTACTGACTTTAACTGATATGTATGTTAATCTTGGTAATTGTGGTGCAAACCACAAAAACTTGTCTGTTGCATCTTCACTGTGTAGATGGTGAAGTATGGTGGTTACCTGCTTTTCAGAGGAGACAGTGAGGGACAGTTATTTATCTTGATTTATATAAGTGAAACTTAGGCTAACCAAGGCTTCTTGAATTCAACAGCCGTATTATTCATGTTTATATAACTGGGAGGAATTTCTTGCACCAAGTAGATGAATGACAAATAATTATAGAAAGTATTATTAACCTAAGTATTTTGGAGAAGATTGGTTTCTAAATCTATTGCACCTCCATAAAGCATTTTCATCAGTACTCATTTATTTAGATCTGGGTTTGATCTGGACGTAAAGTGTGAATATAGGACATGAATGAGATGAACTAGGACTTGAATCTTTTGTTCACGCCAACAGCATCTAATCAGGCTCAAGTCTTCAAGTCAGTATTCTGATTAAATGCCCCAATTACCAGTTAATTGCTAGAGAATAGATGCAACTGGTTCATTTATCTTACAAATTCCAAGTTGGAAACTCAGATGAACAAGAATAATTCTAGCTCCCCAGCTAGATAAATCCCAGGCTAAAACTCACCATAGTCACTGTAAAATACGCCCTCAGCACCACAACCTAAGCAGACAGTAACAACGAGATTTCATATTAACAGCATGTTTGGAAAGGACGCCATCACAGCAGAGAGCTAAAATCTAATAGTGCATGCCACATGGATACACGTTTTCCAAGATAAATACTTCAGCTGACTCCTTAATTAAAGTCATTAATGATCATTAACCTCACGGGAAAAATGACTCATCTGATGGGTAAAAATATACTTGGGTTTCATTTTGGTCTATTATCTTCTTTCTAAGGTTACAGATGAACTGCCTCTCTTTATATACATGCACTCAAGAAAGAAACAGAAAGCTCTGGATGACCCTTTTGTTGGATTTTGAAAGCTTCAGAGTAAAGTTCTCATGCTGTATCCCGATCTTACCGAAAGAAGCCTGCTACTCTCCCTGAGGAAGTCCTGTTGACTTAAACATTACATTGGATGACCAGTGATAAATAATGCAAAGTCTACTTACTTTATTGGCTTGCTCAGAGAAATCAATCCAGGGACTCAAATTTATTGTTCGCTGAAATGCATGGATCACTTAATATGCATTGTTTACTCCTGGGTTTTAATCAAATTTAAAATAAATGTACTGTATTATGACACCATGTGGGAGTAAGATGTGCACAAGTTCCCAGCACAGAGGCAGAATCCTTCCATTTTTCTCATTTTCGGTATAGATCTTATGGTGACAAAGAATATTCTGGGAATTTCATCATCCACGTAATTGCCAAACTGACCCCACCCCCACCCCTACTTTTGGACCACGGAGAATCAAAGTAAATGCCATAGGCAGGAGATGGGTGAGCCGTTCTTTTGGCCCTAGGGCTAAAATCACCAGGGGTTGGGAGCATGTTTCCTTAAAGTAGTATAAACCTTGATAAGAGGCTATCTATGAATGTTATCAGGCAGATTTAGTTGACTCCTTTCTTCTAAGATCCATCTTGGCCACACTTCATAGAGCATCTCCACTTTCCACGGGCAACTTCTTCTGCACTGAAGTTAGGGTCTACCAGTAGGGTCGACATTATCTCCTTCATAAACTTTAAAACCAAGTCATATGATTTGCTGTCTCTCTGGTGTGGTGTATTAGACGCTGTGATGTGACACCCAGATTGTGCTTTCAGCCTCTGGACGTCCCTTCCCTCAGTTCCCTGCAGTGCTGGCTGACGAGGCTCACAGCTAGGTTACCCTCCATGAATTGCCAACAGCGGACAGGAGTGACCCTGCACAGTGTTAACCGTCTCTTCCTTTCCCAGGTTGGTCAGTGTGTGTGTGCATGTGTGTGCGTGCATGTGTGTGTGTGTGTATGTGTGTGTGTGTGTGTGTGTGCGTGTGGTGGTCATACAGAAGCCTAGACCCTTGCCTCAGTTTGGGGTAATTATGAAGGACTACCGGAGCTTCAGAGCTCCCTGTGGGATCAAAACAGTTTTCTGTGGCAGCTTCATGAAAATTCGTCTCCCCTCACTGCCCAGTTCAGCTCCCTTCACTTCCTTCCAGGCAGTGTTCCTCAGAGCACTCCCCAATAAACCTCCTGCAAACAAATCTCCGGCTCAATTTTTTTTTTTTTGAACCTCAACCTAAACTACATCTCTACCATCTTTTGAAAAACTCGGTCTAATTCAGTTCCTAAAAGCATTCCAGTTTGTGTATATTTGGTACAGATCATTCCAAGCTAAATGATCACAAAGCTGGGAAGCCTCATTGACCTGAGACAAACTAATGTTTATCATCCATCAGACATTACCTAACTTGGCTCATTTAAAATAATATGATGACTTCTTTTTTTAAATGTAAAACCACACCTTTATTTGGTTTGTAAAATGTACATATATCTAGCATACACTATTACATAAAGTTGTTAAGTCTCTTGAGGGCCGGGCAGAGCAAAGTATTTCCAATACTTAGACACTTTAGAAGCACCCTTTGCAAAAACGGACTTGCTAACTACAGATAATTTCCTTTTTTAAAGTAGATCATCAAAGGTCCTTATTGAGGAAACATTTTATCAGTCTAGTTTAGATTACTGTGTATGTTCAATCAGTGATTTATTTTAATAATCCATTTTTAATAGTATATATCTCTTTTCCTTCCATTCACTCCAAGTCATTAACACATCACTATTATGATAAGGGATGTCTAAATTAATGCTGAAACACTGAGCCAAATCAGCATATTTCTTTTTTTAAGATTTCATTCATTTATTTGAGAGAAAGAGATCACAAGTAGGCAGAGAGGCAGGCAGAGAGAGAGGAGGACGCAGGCTCCCTGTTGAGCAGAGAGCCCAATGCGGCCTTGATCCCAGGATTCTGAGATCATGACCTGAGCCGAGGGCAGAGGCTTTAACCCAGTGAGCCACCCAGGTGCCCCAAACCAGCATATATTAACGGCCAAGGCATATTGAATGCTTACTCTGTCCCAAGTGCTTTCTGTGTATAAACTCACATAATACTTAACAGGAGATAGCTACTATTATTATCATTATTTTCCAAGTGAGAAAACCTGTCCAAAGTAACAAACCTAGAAAGCAACATACCTAGATTTTGGACCCAAGTGATCTGACCCAAGACCCAAGAATCAGAGCCCTTAGTCATCCATGCACTACTTTCTCAATATCTAGAAATCTAGATCAAGAAAAGGAGAGAAAGGGTTAAAATATTTTATAAATTCATAGGAAAAATTACTCTTTTTCAGAGGACTCAGGGAAGGCTACATTGAAGAGACGATGTTTGAACAAGGTCCTAAAGTATGAATAGCATTTAGTGGTTATAGTGAATTTCTTTCACCTTTAAAAAAGGCCTTACAACAAAGAGGAAGTCAAACTCTTGCTCTTTGCAGACGACATGATACTTTATGTGGAAAACCCATAAGACTCTACCCCCAAACTACTAGAATTCATACAATTCGGTAATGTGGCAGGATACAAAATCAATGCACAGAAATCAGTTGCATTCTTATATACTAACAACAAAAAAATAGAAAGGGAAATCAGAGAATTGCTCCCGTTTACTATAGCACCAAAAACTATAAGATACTTAGGAATAAACCTAACCAAAGAAGTCAAGGATCTGTACTCGAGGAACTACAGAACACTCATGAAAGAAATTGAAGAAGACACAAAAAGATGGAAGAGCATTCCATGCTCATGGATCGGAAGAATAAACATTGTCAAAATGTCTATACTGCCCAGAGCAATCTATA